>JAPVRG010086892.1:0-11349 GCA_029783565.1 Rhagoletis cerasi
TGTTGTCACACAAAGGGGAGAGACCTACAGTTTAACGCCGACTCCGAACGGCGATTGTATTTTTGTGAGAAGCTTTTTCATGGCAGAAGTACCCTCGGAGGTTTGCCATTGCCTGCCAAGGGGCGACCGCTGTTAAGAAAAAACATTTTTTCTACATTTTCTTGCGATGTTGCTTTGACCAGGGCTTGAACCCAGGTACTGCGGAGAGGAAGCGCGCACTGCTTACCACTACACCACAGCGGCCGCCTATACACCATTTTATTATGAGCTTGTGGTATATGGCTTCTCGTAGAATTTTCGGCGCTGAATCCAAGTTCGGGCTCGGAATTTTTCTAACACGTCAGGTTTTTGAGATATCCTAACCTAAACGATTTGAGGTTATGTAGCATCGCAAATACATTTCTTCACAGAACACTAGTCAAAGTATCTTAAAAATAAAATATCCTCTTTCTAATGCCGTTAAGAATGCTAAAATATCTTTTTTTCGCCGAGATATTGCATTTTTAAATTTTAATATTTTTGAATCTCTGTTTATTCGAAAATCCATTAACCCTGTGAACCATTTCAAAATTTCAGCATACAATATCTCGGCGAAAAAATAAGATATTTGGGTAAACTCAACGGTGTTCGAAATAAGAGCTGTTTTTCAAGATACTTTGACTAGTTTTCTGTGAAAAAACTACATAATTTCAAATATGTCAAAAACACTGTCTTTTGCACTCTTAGGTTAGGATATTTCAAAAACCTGACGTGTTAGAGAAATTCTGAGCCCAGAATAGGACTCAGTGTCGAAAATTCTACGGGAGATCATATATCAATGGCTCATAACAAAAAAAAGCAAAATTTTTGTACAACTGTGTTGTAAAGGGTTAGATATAAAAAAAATATTTCGATCTTTTAGAATGCACTTTTAACTGTTGTTGCTTCTGGCATAAATATATAATTTTTTAGAAAAAGTGGGCTCAGCAGCTTTTCACTCTAAGCTACCGATATATGAATATATACAAATACATATGTATAAATATGCCATCAATTTTTGTTTTTTAACATTGAACATTTACAACTAATTTGTTCGTGTGTTAAAAGCTATGTAAAATGTTGCCTTATTTAAAAGAAGTTTTAGTTTCAACTTAAAATATAAATATGGACTACATACATACATAGCATCAATAAAAATTGCTACTGTTTGGGAGGGAAAATACCATGATATTATATACATATGTATGTATATGCGTATGTAATTTCGAACGTTCCTTCACATGTACATATGTATGTATATATCGCACACAATCTTTAAAAGAGTCACAACTTAAAATTTTTCATTTTTGAAATAATGCGCTAAAAATGCTCACAGACCTTTTATTTACCTTTCAGCAAAAACTGGAACAAAATTTTATTTTAATTTGTTGAAAAAATCTAATGTAAAGTCTCCCTACCATGTTCGAGTCGTGGTATTTTTCGAAGAATGCATTGGCGTTTGTCATTTAGATTCTTAATGCTGAAATGAAGTAGCATTTAGTTGTATTCAGGGTGAGAATTTTGTATGGGTAAATGTAAATTTACAGTTGCATGTAGAGCTAAATGTGCTAAATTTAGCTTTAACGTTCAGCATAAACGGCCTTTTAGACGTGGTTACCGAAAAACAGTTTGAAAGCTTACTTTGAGAGGAGTTCGGGGTAATTTTCGTCTTTCGGCGATTCCTAAAAACAGCTAAAATCGAAATTTCTTCCTAATTTTTTATTTACGACTCGATTGCTAAGTGTGATATATCGTTGAAAATATATTTTTAAGTAATAAACATTCTTCTAAGATAGAAACAAAAAGGCGAATAAGAACGAAAATAATAAAAGAACTTGGGCAGTCTTAACCTACACCGGCAAAACGTCATACAAATTAGCCAAAGTGTTCCAGAAATGCGGCATTAGCACAGTGTTTCAAACGAGAAATGACGTGAGGAAAATACTACAAAATAACACAAATGAGGAGACCCATTAGAAATACAAGGAATGTACCATTTAGCTTGCGAATATCAGCATAGTTATATAGTACAATCAGGTAGAAAATAAAAACGGGGTATCGTGAGCCGAATGTTATTCAGAGCAGCAGATCATATCTGTATAGACGACAATAGTGTCTAAGCTGAAGTTTCTTCAAAAATAGTGCCGTGAACAAGTCGCTCTGGAGTTGCTTCAACCTGCCAATCCTTATCAAATGCATTACACTAAATGGAATGAACAATAGAGAAATCAGCTGCGTCATGATTTCATACAGAATTGGTGTCATGAGTTACATTTTTATATTTGTATTTGCGTAGGAAAATTCGTCAAAAGCTGCCAACGTTATGGAAAGACAATTGCATGAGGATAGATCCCAGGGCCGCCTGCCTTAACTTATTTTCGAAGTAACAAAATTAAGGCAATAAGTTGTGTTATACATATCGTCGCCTGGGTCAGCGATTGTCGTAAGCGCATAGGAAACGTGAATAACATACGACAATCATTTACCCAGGCGACGATATGTTTTTAAGAATGTATGCGTGAACCATTTGCTTGCTTGGGTAGGCGGCCTTTTTAAAGGTAGGAAAGGTACGTAAAAACGTTACTTGCCTTTGTTAAGGTCGAAGTGCTGGTTTTTAACCATATATATATGTATGTACATATACTTAAAAAAAGATTGTTAAAAATAAGTATTCAATATTTCCAGACACTTTCCGTTGGCGGTAAATTCTATCAGAAGCTTTAAAGTTCACGTCATCAGTAGTCATTTTTTTCCTATTAAGTTTGATCAAAAGCCGGATACATGGCGTATGAGTTACATAATTTCCTAACTAAAAACTAACGAATGCATTAGCTGTATTCGATTCGCCACTTTTCTGCTTGCTTACGTTCACCCTTGCGATGAACGTTGCCGAGTTTGGCTGTGCCTCATTCATTTCTTTCGTTTCGCCACTTGTTGTGCGGCTATTGAAATTAACAGTCAGGCTATTCATATAAACGCGTTAATGCCTTGTAACCGCGTTAACCTCGTAAATAATAGTTTTCCATATCCGCTAGTGAAATATTTCAAACTCAGGTGCCAACAGAAAGTATGTGGCAATATTGAGTATTAATAATAATAATACTCCGTAAAATAAGTACATAAAAACCAGCACCTCATCTATAACAAAAAAAGTAACGTTTTTACTTACCTTCCCTACCCGATACCTGTAAAAGGGCCGCCTGCCCACTTAAGCAATCAGATATGCATACATTCCTAAATACATATAACACTATTTATTGCCTTCTTTTTAGTTAAAAAAAATTATTTCACGAAAATCCTCCATAAGCCGAATACTACGTTGCAAAAATTGTGCAATGAAATTTGATGAATTCCATACAAAAGACCCCTGTAAAAAAAAAAAAAAAATTTGTAGCATTGTGATGATTTTTTTGGTCTTGCATGCACCCATGTAAAAAATGTGAATTTACCTTGAACATACATAGATTTTGAAAAAGTTACAAATACATAGTGTTGCGTTCGCAGGTTTTTTCTATAAGAGTGGTTATATCGTTAAGCGGGTTTTATATAAGCCCCAAAAGTTTCTTTAAGCGGGTTTTCGTTTAAGCCCCAAAAAATGCTATTAAATGGGATTTTTATAAAAGACTTCCCCACATAAAGTGTTTGAAATTTTGAGCATTTTGCTCCGCTCTTATATCCAGATAGTCAGTACTTCGAAAATAAGTTAGGTCTGCGGCCCTGGGATCTTGGATCTTAGAGTAACTACGTCGAATGCGATAAAATAAAAACCTGGCAACACTGTCTTCAAGTTAACATTTGGTCAGCGCCGTCTGCCATTCAATAGTTGAAAAAAGACTGCGCCAGCGCCATAATACGGAAGTGATACTTTCTTTGATCCATTTCTAGTTCGTTTCATTCTGCACAAATGTGTATTACTCTTAATACTATTAGCTTAAGTTATGCTTTTAGTATTCACATTTATCTACATCTTAGTCTTTGTCACAATCTTCGCATTAGCATTAGCCTTAGTTTTCATATTCGTCTGCGCAATCGCAATTCGTCTTCAACTTCCCTTTCGTGTGCGTTATCGTATTTCTATTCGACTTAGCATTCCTGTTCGTATTTCCGTTTTCCTTCATATTCATCTTCTTTTTCGTATTCGTCTTCATCTACGTATTCGCGTTTGTCTTTGTCTTTGTCTTCGCCTTCGAATTCGTTTTGGTCTTCGTATTCGTATTAGTATTAGTATTAGTCTTCGCATTCTTAGTCTTTGTCTTCTTCTTAGCCTTTGTCTTTGTCTTAGCTTAAGTTTTAAGCTATCTACAATCAATAGTCCTACTGTTTTTGCGCAGGTTATTTTGAAACGTAAATACATGCTTACATATGTATGTAATATCAATTATTTCCATATATTTTAATCAAATAAACATACTTAGACGATATCAATCTATACATCCCATATACGAAAGCAAATAACCTGAACTTACGATTGAAGAAAAAAAAAACAGAATCATTCGAGTGATTTTTGTAAATAAAACAACGAGCTCATTTATTTAAAACGTTCGATATGTGACAAACTTTTACTCTAAACCACTTAAATTCCGAAAATTAAAGTTATATATGTATGCAAAACCCAAGGGACTGGAGCACTTTGAAGTCTCAAAATTTACTCCAAACTAGCCATTATTCCGCGTCATTTCTGCGACTGAAAACGAAGTGAACACTTAAAATGAAGCCATCTTAAAACTTAACTTTTCTTTGAAACGCCGCATTTTTTTTTCAAATCGCGTTACTTCTCGTTCAGTAAGCGGTTTGTTGAAGCTATAAAATTAAAACTATAACAATTTGAACATGGCATCCATACCGCATGGCAAACCCATCTCCGTTTCCTTTATTTAACTTTTTTATATGGATTGAACACGAAAATATTGCGTTTCGCTCTGAAAAAAAACTGTTAATTCATTTTGTTTAACAACTTATAAAGACGATTACATAGATTTTTATATGTTTTTGTTAAACTAACTTTCTTTTATCGCCTAATGACTATGGTCGAGTCCAATAAAGCACGTCAGTCGTTTCTCTCTTGATGCTAATTGGATATGCCAAGTGAAGCCAATTAATTATTTATATAATAATAAACATTCTTGTGCTGGCTAGCAGTTTAAAATCTCAATATCACACTGTAAAAAAATTGCTAAAGAATAAATACAATGTCTACATACATACATACATTAATCAATTAAAAGGGGCTCCAAAACTAAAAAAAAAGGATAAAAGGTTTTCATTCCCTTTTTCCCAACTCTAGACATTTTTCCCGTTATTGATTTTAGGTTTTCCCGTTTTCCCCTTTCTTATGTATCCATATCATTTAAGAAGTCAAATCAACTTTTCTGTGCTGTCATACCAAGTCACAACTATCTAAGTGTTAAATTTCATGCAGATCTGATGAATCGTTTTCGTGTTTATAATACTCGTATTAGTACGATACTTATTGAAAATACGATTTTCACAAACTAAAATTTGATTCAAAAACGAAAAATCAAAGATGTTATGCATGCAGAGCCAAGTTCAAGTGATGATATCTTCTAAACGAAAAATACACACACTTTGAAATCTGCACATGTTATTTAATAAGCCTGGAAGAGTATTTCAAATTTTTTTTTAAATTTTTTGTTGCCCCAGAACAATGTTTTACAAAAACTTTCTTAATATAAATATTAGTAAAAAGTAAAAAAAAAAAATCAAAATTAAAGGAGATGCCAATAAAAACTACGACATAAGAACAATAAGCCCTGCAAATTTCATCCATTTCATTTGAACAGATCATGAGTTATTGTGAATCGAAGAAAAAATGCCATAAAAATTGCTTATGCAATAACTTGCAAAATATATATTTTTTCGCAGTTATGTTAATGGGAATCCCTTTCCATGCTCCTGAGCTAGACACCCACCATATTTAAATTAAAGATCAAACAACTTTAATTTTTACTGATCGATTTCACGAATTCTGTCTCATAAATAACCATGTACATAACTATATGAGCTGTTATAAATAAAAGTCGTGTAAGTCCATTTTTGCAGATATCGAGATATTTAAAAGTTTGTATTCGATTAATTTTAAAAATGTTGGTAGGGGTTAATAAATCCGGGTCATGTTTTTTATATGGCTGTTACATCAAATTTTTTACGCAATAATTAATATTAGAGTTGCTAACGAAACTAAAATAGTTTTTACCCACGAATGGACTTGCCCCCAGAGCTGGGCGATAAGGATTACATGTGGATTACTTTAATCGCAATTTCAAAAATTATTAAATTGGGATTGCGGTAATCTTACATCGAATGCATCTTACATTACGATTACAGTAATCGTAATTTCAACTTTTTTGAAATTCCAATTACTGTAATCGTAATCTAACTTCTTTCGATGAAGGATTACTTTATTCTAATCTTGTTTTTTAGCTTTTTGGGATTACTGCAATTCTAATTATTAAGTAATCGTAATCCTTATCGCCCAGCTATGTTTGCACCACTTTAAAAAATAACAAATTCTTAAACCAAGGAAAAGTATAAGTCCATGTTTTAACACCCTTTATAGAAATTTTATAGTTAAAAAATCAAATTTTATTTATTTGCTTTTATATTTAAGAAAATAATAACTAAAAGGAGCATGCATGTAATAACTTAAACAAATAATAAGTAAGAAAAGATTGTGATTATTATGACAAATGAACGCAAAATGTATATTTCTGATCGTTTAATTCCAAAAAAAAAAATAATAATAAGCACGCTGCAAATTTGAAAGCAAAACGAAAGAATAGGAATTGCGAACGAAACCCAAAATTACTTTTCACTTTTACATCAGCGGATAAGTACCGTTACCTTGTTTACAATTTTGGTTTTATATGTTCCTACGGAAGGCATAAATATTTGCCAAAGATCTGCGCAATTGTAATAATAATAGCGGTTAAAATGTCGTTTCAGTTTTGATCATTACGAATGGTCTTAAACAACTTTCGATTATTCTTTAAGAAATTTTGCTCTATTGAATGTAATTTAATAAACATAAAAATAGGGTGTCAATACCTAAGCAAAACTGTAATTAACTCATTTCTTTCCAGAAGTGGACTTACACCACATTCATTTATAACAGCTCATATATCTATATATTTAATTTATTTACCATTCTAGTAACTCTCCCCATAACAAAATGAGAGAATGAGAGATCATTTTCACCACTCCATAGACTTAAAACATATTTAAGAAGCACAATCTCACAAGGACGATTGAACGGTTTAGCGCTTCTTTATTTGTATAGGGAACTCATATCTTTTTATTATTTATTTAAGACTGCGAATAAAACTTGCATGAATCTATTTTAAATAGTGTATTTTATGAAGCGAATAAAAGTAACTTGCCCTTTTTATCAAAGCAATTAAATTTTAAATAATCTTCTTGCTTCAAAGCGAACTACTTATGTGATGTTCATCAAATATTTAAGGTAGTGCGATTTTACTGACCGCAAGTGTATATACATATGCATGTATGTATGTACATATATAAATAATGTATAGTTTGCATGCAAGCTTTTTATAATGAAACGTACGGAAGCATTAAAATAAGCGAAAAAACGGTTAAAAATTAACTTATCAATTCAACAAAGAAGTTTTCATTTACATTATACAGATGTGGCCAACCAATTAGATCCAACATGCTCTCATATACAGAAATTGTGAGCACATATATATTATTTAAAAAAATACGCCGTGAGTTTAACTTTTTGCCTTGAAAATTAGAGTTATTTTTTGAGTTTTGATTACGAAATAAAGGATATTTCTTAGGTTGACGGCAGAGTATTTGCAAGAAGCGATGCTTTGCTCAAAATATATATCTACAAAATCAAAACATTTAAAAAATTCTTTTGTTGCTTCACATGTATTTTATAGCATAGCAAAGCTTCTAGCAAACACTCTGACGTCGCCCTTAGTTTTACTTTTCCAAAGATAAGTATTCTGTTCAGAGCTGTGATATTTCGCCAGCAACACACATTGTTTTCACGTGACAACTCAAAAGGTAAAATGTAAACAAAATCAAACAAACAAATTTCCAATCAAACTGATTTTTGTAGTTAAGGGACGTATGCAGTAAAATATCTTGGAGGCTGTTATAATATATTTTATTTTATTATATTTTTCTGTTTTTCTACATTACGTGAAATTGAAAAAATGAAGTCTAATATTCTTTTTTAGCCAATTAAGATGTTTGATTTCACTCGCGCATTTGATTTACTTCAGTAAGAAAATAACTAAAACTACCTAATGAAATAGAATATGGTTTCAATTGAATAAGAAAATTAATATTAAGACAATAAAAAATCCCTATACAAGTTTCTTCATTTTTTCGCCTGTCCCTTCGTCCAAACTCTTTCCGTGCAATCTACTTATGTACTTCGAAAATTGACTAAGCTTACTAGCAAAAAAAAGGGTTTTAGTACAATAACAGAAGCTATAAATTGAACTTAAGCTAGTCACACACGACAAACACTTTTTCTGTCGGTTTGTGTTTGAAAAATTTTCCTGGTCTATGGCATTACTGACAAACCGATTTTTATGTTTTGAAAATTTGCATAATTTCTTTATTCGATTGCGCTCATATTTGTCATCTATACCGATGTTTACAAACAATAGCTCATTTTGTTCGAAGCGTCGCAATGTCCATACCGGCGAATGAGCTACTTATAATAAAAAAAAGCAACTGCAAGCAAAACGCTAAAACATTTATCAAGCTATTAAATATGCGCAATATTAATCGAAGACGAAAAACGTTCTATGATAACAAATAATCTTCCGCAATTTTCGTACGATCGAAATGAAATTTCGCCCTTAACCCCCCTTTTGTGTTCGCCGCTACTGAATTCTATAAACTGTCAGTTTTCCATAGCTAAAAATGTAGGTGTGTATTTTAAATTGTCATGAAAAATTTGTTGACAGCTTAATTTCGCCAACATTTTCCTAGGATTTGCACAGTGTGAAAACACTACCACTTTGTCGAGAAAATGTTGTGGAATTTCACACTTATTTCATATTCAATTTGACAGCTTTTTCACGTGAAACGGGAACAGAAAACTATGCTTAAAAAATTACCTGTATTTTCTGAGCAACAGCTAAAACTCAGAAAATAACTTGTATAATTGTTTTCAATTTACCTTAAACGAATAAAAATTAGTGCATATAAAGTAGCCCATGTAACAAGGATTATGCTGGTGTACTGCTTTCACTCGCAACATTTCTCTGTTAGTATGGCTCATTTTATTACTTCTTTTTTCCTGTTATAAAAAATAGGGATCCTTTGTGCTACATAAAGTATTATGCTTATGCATACTATAATCACTTTAAACTACAAATAATTGTTTGATTGGAATATTAGGAGAGTCCCCATATTTAATATTCATCTGACAAATGAGATGTATTCATGTAAGTAGTTAATGAAACATACGCCCGTATAATGCCAATGGTACATTATATTAAAGTCATTTTTTACTACGGACACAAATATACATATTTATAGTTTAGAAATTTTGGGAAATTCACAACACCTAGTTATGTTTCTATTTAGTTGTCCACTTCTGTATGTAATATAAGGCAGGCAATTGATTAGATATGAGCAACGTTTTACATGTACTCACTTTTAGAGCGGATTTCAAAACGACTACATCACCAGGACTCTGTACCCAAGGTTCTCCATCGACTTGAACTGGCATATCTGAATATAAGTGAATTTTTATATGACCTCCCTGCAAAAAGAAAGTTGTAAATAAATCAGATAAACATTCATAGATAAATCAGATTAAGTTTAGATTAATATCGGGAATATACATAGTAAATTTATGTACATTAGACCGTACCAAAAAAGGGCCGTCGACCTTCGAATCTAAAGTAGTTTTGCAAAGCAATTTCGAAAAAAAAATATTTTTCTGGCCGAACGTTTTTCCCTTCCAAAGTTCACTGACCTCAAGTACTCTGTTATAGTCCTAACCCAACAGATCTCAGTTCTTATCACCCTAACGTACCACCCTAACGTACCACCCTAATGTCAGTAAATTGAAGCTCGCCAAAATTCATTAAACTTTTACTCAGGAAGTATTTCGATTATTCCAATACTTACTATTTAAAAAAAATGTTTTGCCGAATGTAGGTGTCACCGAAAAATGTATGTAAAAAGGTGATCCCTAGGTTTTGTCATAAGTTTTTGAGGATAGAAAGATGTATAGATGCATTCGGTTACAAGGAACCGGTAATTTAAGTTCAAGAGGTATAAAGTGTCTTAGATCACTTTCAAAATTAAGGGCACATATGTCTTATATGGGTATATCCTGGGTAACGGACGCGACATTCGCACGCGTTTAACCAAGCTTTAAATAGGAAAGAAACAGAAAGGTCGTATGTATAATATAATTATTGCAATGCACTGGAAGATTGCTATATTCAACAAACAAATTTTGGAAGGATAAACAGCTAAGTGCAAAGTTACAAGCAAATGAAAAACGGTACGGACGCGACAAAAAAGGGAAGTGTTTTTTAACGCACGTAGAAATATTCAAAATTCTTTGAATGTGGAAATGGAGGTCAAAGAATGCCGTTGGTTGGTACTCGTAGACTTATGAATTATGAGAAATATTTCTCGCCTTTTTGAAGTGAAACATCTTACTCGAGTCCGGAGATGGTTGCGTTAAATATTTAACACCAAGTCATGGAGGATGGAGCCGTGCGCAGAAGTCCACATAAGTGGGGAAAACTTTTGACTGCCATCCACCTGGGGATGGCCAGAAGTGATTCTTGTGCGTACGGTTCAAATCGCAGCTCACCACGTCCGGATATTTATATCCACGTATCCTCTGGGTAGCGACCAAACACCCGTTTGGGAGCGAGCTAATGTGAGAAGGCGTAAATCACCGCGTGCGCAGGGTTTGGGTCCCGCCACGTTAAATCCAAGCCCAATGAAAAACGAAAAACAGCCTCGGAAGAGATCCCCCCTTTCTGTTGACGACCACGGCAAACGAACAAAGGACTATGATTTGAGGGTATGCACCTGGAATATCCGGACCCTTAATGGGGAAGGTGCCTCTGCCCGGCTGGTTGATGTCCTCGGGAAGACAAAGGCTGACATCACCGCCATCCAAGAAATGCGATGGACGGGGCAAGGCAAGGAACACGTGGGGCCTTGCGACGTCTACTACAGCTGCCATATAAAGGAGCGCAAATTTGGTGTTGGATTTGTGGTGGGAGAGAGACTCCGTCGCCGAGTACTGGCGTTCACCCCGGTGGACGAACGTCTAGCCACAATCCGCATCAA
>JAPVRG010086894.1:0-14194 GCA_029783565.1 Rhagoletis cerasi
CTGCCGACTTTGCTTCCGCGGAACATCAGACCTACATCAATTTTAAAAAACCTGATTGGAAAGGCTTCGCGGAAATTACCGAAAGCGCCTTCACTGCTCTTCCTACACCAATCGACGTTCACCTTGGTGGACGTAAGTTCCGCAGGGTTGTCACAGCTGCTGCTGCCCGCTTCATACCAGCAGGGTGCATAAAGGGCCCACGTCCCAATTTCCCTGCTGAAGCGGCTGTCTTAGCCGATGAGCGTGACAATCTTCGTCAGGCCGATCCCGGAAATCCCCGCATCAGGGATCTCAACACGGAGATTCGGCAACTGGTAAACGTACATAAGCGGAAAAAGTAGGAGGAGCATCTGAAGACCTGCAACTTCACATCTGGTGTGAGTAAGTTTTGGTCAACCGTGAGGGCATTGTCCAACCCGACGAAGCGTTATGACAGAGTTGAAATCTCCTTCGGAGACCACGCTTCAACGGAACCGGAACGATGGGCGAGCTATTTTAGCCGGCAGTCTACATTGCATCCTCCGGTGGACAAGGCCAAACGTCGAGTGACCAGAAGGCTGCTCAAACTGCCAACACCAAGTGCGCCTCTTCTTTTAACCAGTGGTGAGGTTCAGGTAGCCATCGGGAAGGCGAAAGCCTCCAAAGCCATTGGACCAGACGGAATATGCATGCTGATGCTGAACAATTTGGGTCCTGCGGGGGTAGAGTACCTCACCAAGGTCCTCAACCTGTCAATGGCCACTCTCATCATCCCAGATATCTGGAAAATGGGGTCCCACTGCTTAAACCGGGGAAACCAGCAAACAAAGGATAGTCCTATCGCCCGATAACTCTCCTCTCCCTGGTAGCGAAGACACTCGAGGCCCTTCTACTCCCTCACTTTACTCAACACCTGACCCCAGCGAAGCATCAGCATGGCTTCCGTAAAGAGCACAGCACTTAACGCCATAAACACTCAGATAACTCGTGGCCTAAACCGAAATCGCCCCTGTGAGAGAACGGTCCTAGTAGCGCTGGATTTGTCAAAGGCGTTTGACACCGTATGTCATTCCACGCTACTAGAAGATATTGAGGCTTCCTCTCTCCCACAGGGACTCAAACGGTGGTCGGAAAAATATCTGAGTGGTCGGCACTCATCGGCGATATTTAGAGATAAACATAGCAAGCCAAGAAACAGGGAGTCCCAGGAGAGCCCTCGCCTAGGCATGTCAGAAGGCATCCATACGAACTGACTGACGAAGTCCAGAGGTACATAAAGCAACCTCTGGACCCGACTGCTTACCGACAGACCATGAACGACATTCACAGGGAATAAGTCTTAAGTTATGTAGACTCCAGACCTGTGAATGCCGTTCTAGGAACACAACCACCGGACATTGACGAGACGGAGCTTCGTCTGCCTCGGGAGACGAGGACCACAATAGCCCAACTGCGCTCTGGCTACTGCAACAGGTTGAACTCATACCTGCGCAGAGTGGATACAGATGTGCCAAATGAATGTCCGGCATGCGGAGAGTCACCCCATGACTCGAAACATCTCTTCGTATGCCCGGAAAACCCCACACAACTAACTCCATTGTCCGTGTGGACTGACCCAATAGAGGCTGCACGCTTCATAGGTCTTCCGTTGGTTGAGCTTGACGACAACGACTGAGATATCAACCGATCTAGGGGGTTGTTGTATCCGCTACAACAAAAACAACAATGGTTGTCTATAAAACTATCGGAAACCATCGATGGTGCCACTATTCGATGGTTTTGCAGCACTGGTCTGCGGTACTCGCCGTCGCAAACGCGTAAAGGCCCGTAAATCTTCGTAGAATCTTTCTGTCGAATACTCCAACGGCCGCCTCGTCGGATGTCATTGTTCATGCTTCTGCGCCATATACCAGTACGGGCATGATAAGTGACTTATAGAGCGAGGTTTTTGTACGACGAGAGAGGACTTTACTTCAGAATTGCCTACTCAGTCCAAAGTAGCACTTGCTGGCAAGAGTGATTCTCCGTTGGATTTTAAGGCTGACATTATTATCGGTGTTAATGCTGGTTCCCAAATAAACGAAGCTCTCTACTGTTTCGTCAACAGTGACGTGGGTGCCGAGGTGCGAATGCGCAGAAACATATGTACATAAACTTGAATTCAGTGTTTACTACAAAGACGCTTTTCCATAATATCATTTGACAAAAGTGCCTCTCCGTTTAATTTTCTTTTTTTATTGTTACATACTATTTTTGTAGTAATTGTATTCGATTTTTTACGTACATTTTAAAAGCAGTTCTCGAAAATAATTTACAGGAAAAACCGATGTTTTGTGATGATTATCTTAGCATTTCCCTTAACGCCACATTTACATACATTTCTCGATTACATGTATGTATGTATATGTAACATGTACTACATTTGCACTACTGCCCAAAGCCGTTTATTAACCTTTGTATTTTAGTTTTAAGTGTTGCTGACATCTTAAGTAACAAACTTTGATATTATTTCCAATAAATGTCCTAATTTGTCTCTTTCTTTCTCATCTTCTTTGCAGAAATAACCGCACATCTTCATCAAAATGTCAAATATTAAATAATATTCATTCAAACTCAGCGAATGCGAATGTACAGTTAAAAATAAAAAAGACACCTTTAAAAAATAATGTATTAAAAGGAATGCGAATGTGAATGTAAATGTAGATGTGGATGTAATAGAACCGAATTAAACCAAAAACAAACCCATAAAACGCAGCAATAGCAATAACAACACAGTCTGCACAATGATTTGAAAAATGCCCTTAGATTTTTAAGTATGCTAGTGAATAACGGCCGTGTTCGAGTTCGAAAGCGGTAAAAAGCAAACAGCCGCTAGATATATATGAATGTATGTATGTATGTATGTACATACATATCTACAATTGTATATAGAGATTTTCTCTTTTTGTTCTCTCACCTGAATGGTACACACATCCATATGTACGCTGCATAAACATGTGTATTTCGCCAAGAATGCGTGAAATATTTATTTTATCTGCTAAGCATTAAATTAGTAGGATATGAATACTATGATCACTAAAAACGCTAGGAAATAGCAACACATAAATACATAAATATCAATGTCTATTAATTAATTCATGTGCATTGGCCACTATTAAGATTGAAACACTGCATGTACAGAGACCCAAGCACATAAAATCTCGTTGTGACCATGCGACGAATACATTTATGCACCATATAAAATAAAAGATATACGAAACTGCGATCCTTGAAGCTGAAACGAGACTCGTCATAAAATTGAAAAGAACCGGATAGAGTCACTTGAAAAAGCCATCAGAATAATGTTGAATAGAGAGCTCCAATGACTACTCTTACACTGTTGCTTCAAGCATAAGCAGACAAAAAAACCGAAGCAGCCGAAGAAGAAGTGGTCAATCAACATAACAGTCACGTCTTGGGCATGAATTACGTTTGCATTCCATTGTGCCCCACGAGAAAACATGAGGGGAAATATTGTTGGCAGGGTGCGGCTGACGATCTAGGTGCTTTTATAGGTCGTTCCCGAGAAGTTGTAAACGATTTTTTTGAATCCTTTTTTTAATCGACTTCAAGAAAGGAGGAGGTTATCAATTCTTCGGAATATTTTTTATGTGTTACCGGATCACTTTGGACCACGTGAACCGTTAGAAAGCTGACGTGCTAGAGACTTCAACCTAAGCTTAAATTAAAGCTTAAATGTTACGCTAATATAGCCAAGTTCAAAAAATAAAAGTTTTGAATAAAATAGGATTAACCCTTTAAGTCCCAGTAATTACGATCGAATTGATAATTACACAAATCCACATGGGGGGTTTTCTCTCTAATAGTGCTTTTTTGTGCGCTGAACACGATGCTGGTGCCCAACCCAACACATCAGGGTTTTTGAGAAAAGTGCATTTATGGTTATTGTACGGTAAGATTCAAGCTTTAATTTGAGCATAGGTTGATGTCTTTAGCATGTCAGGTTTCTGAGAAAAAAAGGGGTAAAAGCACAAAAGCGCGTCTCTTTCAGATTTTACCCCCACTTTTCTCAAAAACATGACGTGATGGGCACTTTTGTTCAGCGCACAAAAATACATAGGAAACCGCTCTAATATAAACAACTTTTGGACCTCCCTAATATACATACTTATGTGTCTTATTCGTATTAAACTATTAAGTTTTTGTTCCCTATAGATTTAAAAAAATTTTATTAAAAAAAGTTTACCCGCCACTATCTAGTGGGAAATGTAATACATACACCTTTAACGCTTTTGGTATCCATATTTCAAACAAAAGAATAATCCTTCAATTTGGTTAAGAAATGTATTGTACCATTATGAAAATGTTAAATGAAAAAATGAAATGAAAAAAATTTTCTTCGAATACACGGTTGATGGATAGTAAATTATAAAAGGAAATTATAAAAAATTACTATGGTTAAGACTTCCTTAAAAAAACTCCACTTTTTAGCTATGTAATAGATACATATGGTGGCCGCTGTGGTGTAGTGGTTCGAAGTGCGCTTTACCATTCCGTATGGCCTGCGTTCGAGCCCAGTTTCCGCCCAAAATCAAAAACTAAAAGAAAAGGTTTTTTTTTAATAGCGGTCGCCCCTTGCCAGACTATGGCAAACTCCGAGTGTGTTTCTGCCTTGAAAACGCTTCTCATAAAAATGCAATCGCCGTTCAGAGTCGGCGTAAAACTGTAGGTCCCTCTGCTTTGTGTAACAACATCAAGGCGCACGCCACAAGTATGAGGAGAAGCTCGGCGAAACACTAACATATATATTGTGCAAGCGTCAATCTATTATTATTGTTATATGTAGATAGATATATTTGCTAAACAATTTTTTTAACCCGAATTGTCTAACAATTAACTAAGCCAACAATTTCTTTCACTTCTTTCTTTCTGGCTTATTTTGACGAACATCCTTTCTCAAATGCATTACGCTCACATCTTTATTCAAGCAGGTTCTGGGGCATTCCATTGTGACTGGTGGGACATTTGACTCCAGAATGTGATCAACTCTTAATTATTACTATGTCGTCGGAACTTATACAATAGTGAAATATATTTTTTAACATAGCTAAACAACTAGTGTATAAAATTTCTTTAAAAAAATTCCAAACAATTTCTGAATTCTTTGTAACTATTTTTTTAATGAATCCCTCCGTATTACCTTTGTGCACTCAAATACCAATTTTATCCAAACTTCGTAATTTTTAAGGCAGATATTTTTATGTTGTAAAATATATACTATACGCTTTCGTCTTCATTAAAAACTAGGCCGATATAGCCTTCATAGACATATTAAACAATATTGAAAGTTGTGACTACTAGGACAGGCCTTTGTGACTGATGGACAAGTACAAAATTAAGTAAAACTGAAATCAGTTTTGTTATTGTTTTGAGCTTTATTAATGTAGTTATTTATAAATTTTAACATGCAGCATTAAATATAAACCAGTAACTGCAAACAAAAATAATGTAAATAAAAGAAACGAAGCATTTAATAACCAAATCTCAATAAACCCTATTTATTAAAATCAAAATTAAGGAATCTTCTTTTCCGCAACTAAAATAAGAGAAAATGATCATTATTAATTAAAAATTTCTTTTAAACTATTAATATTTTTCAAAAAAATTTAACATTTTCTGTTTTGAAAACTTCCAGTGCCTGAAATGGTTTTTGCGATTGTTTTCCATTTATCCTTACCTCCTTTATCTTCTCTCGAGATTTCCTCTTTCTCTCTTTGGCATTCATCTAAAGTAAGCGAAAAATCACCCAAATCAAGTTCAAGTTAGGCAAAGCATATTCAAGTTAAGTCACATGTGACTGGTGAGACATATTTCAAAACGGTCTCGAAACCACAATATGACCATTTTAACTATTAAGAGATGTTAAAATAGTACACCACGTGTTTATTGTTACATCTAGAAATAACTGAATTCACTAAGTCACATTTGAGGTTAGGAAAAAAAATGTATATCTCTTTGCGTGACTGGTGGGACACGGGACATTCATCTATTAAGAAAAGAAATACACAAAAACTTACACACCTTTACACTTCATTTTTATGTAATAATTTTGTATTTTCTCCGCTTTATGTAAAATGCACGCGCCCGCTTTTTACAACTGACAAAATAGCCGACAAAAGCGATGCTAACCTAATCAAAATTTTACCCAAAGGTAACTAAAAAACTTTCCATAGACAAAAATTACAGGTTTTTTAATTTTTTAATATTTTTCAACAGATTAATGATATATAGTCATTTAGCTATATCTTACTACAGAAATAGAGATAATTAAAGGAATTTTAAAATTTATGTCGTTTTCCTATTTATTTAACATGGAATGCCCCTTCTGCAACTCACTTCCGAGTGAATTTCAACCAAAGCTCCGGAATTTTTTAATTTAAACCGAATCATGTTGAAATTCACTCGGAAGTGAATTGCAGAACCCGCCTGATTATCTTTATTTATCACCTTTCTTGGCGGAATTAATCCGGAACTGATCACTCCACAACAATCACAGATAGCCAACAAAATATTTCGGGTACTTTTTGAACAGAATATATTCATACATATGTATGGAAATGTGTACATATATGTATGTATGTAAGTATATATGTATGTTTGTATGTATGTATGGATATATGTACTACTTTAGCTAATACTATTCTATATAATACATATGTACATATGTATGTTTCTCAGGAATTGTAGAATGCAAAGACAAAGCACAAACATGTGTATATACATATGTAAATTCATCCATAAACATAAATTGTTCTCTGCTAATTTGCTTTTTCTCTGAAGTTTTTCTACCTTTAGTGCAGAATTTAAAAAAAATAGTAAACAGTAAATTTAAAAGCAAAGCAAAGAAGACGAACCGAAAGCATTCGAGATAGATAAATACCCTGCAGTGGAAGCTAATAGTTGCGAACCAGAATACCACAAGTTTGTTTTGCAACTTAACTAGTTCGTCTTCTATCTTTTTCCATACCAGCAACTGGTCCTTTTAACATAGCGATGTCCTACGAATGTTAATTAGGAAATTAGAAACATCAGTGCGTGCGTACCAATTGACGGGGTAGTTAGTCTGCCTATGCATCAACAGTTGAAGAAATGTGAAACTATAGGCTGGTTTTCACTATGTCAAATTCAATGGCATTTGTCGTCAAATAAGTGAAAACACTTTGTCAAATGGGATTAAAAAATGGTCTATAGATCGATTTAGTTCAGAATAGGTCCTCAGTCGAGTATATGTACTGATAAGTTAGCTATCTGTTCACTTTTGGCTATAATATAATCAGTAAAGTAATGGATAAGGGAAATAAAGTTGTGTCAAAATATGTCGACAAATTTTGTCGTCAAAATATGACATAGTGAAAATCAGCCTTATGGGTGTCTTCTTGAACCTCAGTTGCTTTGCAGCAGTACAAAGCATGGTATTCGTAATACGGTGTTTACATGAGGCGATTTTCCAGACAACTTTTAGTTGAAAACAACAATCGCCTGGTGCAAACGGCCTTGCAACTAATCGCTTTCAACAAAGTTGGTCGCGAGGCAACTTTGAGCCCGTTCAACTTTTTTTTCGTGCAACCATGTGCGCAGATTTGCATTTTTACATGAATTAGTTTAAAACGTACAGGAACGGACCATTCTATACAGAAAACTATTTTATTTGAAAGTGTAATTTGGGCAACAATACTTTATTTAATTACTGCACGGTTCACTATCTATATTCGAATTGCTAAGATTTCGCGATTAAAATCCATTTAGTTCAAGCAAATAAGTAATTCAACTAAAATCGCCTCATGTAAACAGGGTCAGGGTTGCGTGATTTTGAATTATTCAAATCACAAATCCACAAATGAAATTTATTTCGGAATTGGAAGTTGCATCAAATCCTAAATAAATTATATTTGTGATTTGATTTGTAGACCAAATAAAAAATAAAATTAATTTGTGATTTGATTTGTCATCCAAAAAAGAAATAAAAAGGATTTGTGATTTGATTTTTCAACCAAATAAGAAACAAAATTTATTTGTGATTTGATTCGTCAATGAAATAAGAAATCAAATTTATTTGTGATTTAATTTAGCAACAATAATTTCAGGTTATTCAGGTGTGTATCGCTCTATTTCTTGTTGTCGACTAATTCCCTATCTGTCTTCAACATAGGCATGTAGATGTTTTGCAAAAATTAAGGCACGTTCACATGACATTATTTTCGCGCCACCTTGCACATAGCGCGAGAAGATTTTTCAGTTCAACGTCATTTGCCTTTAATGAAGACTTAGGCAAAGTATTTACAACTTTTTTGCAAGCTTTGCCCAATGTCTGAGGACATTTGTAGGCGCATAATCATAGCGGTTACCCAACGCACTGCTATACCATTTTTACGTAAAATCAAAACCCATCAGACTTCTATGTGTGAAGTGCTCTGCGTTGGGTAACCGCTTCCACGCAAAACTCATTTAACAGATTCCTTATGTGACAACTCCCATGCCACGCCAAGTATGCATAGCCGAGCCTTAAGCTTACCCTGACTTACTTGACCCTTCTTACACTTCTTACCGGTAGTGACTCTGATAGCTAATGGTACAAACAGTGTGGCCATTGCAATTTGAAATTGTAACTAGTTTCAATGCATTTTACGATTAGAAATGCCTTGGCTTTTCAAAGTGAAATTTAAAAGGTTTTTCTAAGTTTTTTTTTTTAAGTATATACATACATATAGTACTGAAAAATGTGGGTTATTACCCAACCAATAAGTACGTTCTTAAAGTTCTATATCAAAGTTAATTTTTGTGTATTTGGCTTCACTTTTCAGGGAATTGCCGATATGTGACTAAATACCCAGCAAACCATACTTTATTGTGGTCTAAATGCTTGTTTTCCTGGTTAAAACTTACTTTTTTCTTGTTGCTATATTTTAGATGATACAGTAAAACATAGGGAAGATAACATTCTTTTTGTAAAAAGCCACAATGTATTAAACAATCAGCAGTCAAAATCTACTTAGTTTTGTGTAAAGTTTAATTACTGATATAAAAATATTAGAACACATTCTTAGAAAAATTTTTTATGGAGGCTAAAGCTACGAGTAAGTAGACATTAAAGATGTGTGATAAAAAATTTTGCGATTTTTTTGGTTATAAAATATCTTCTTTTTTGTGCTGCCTAATAAATTATTAGGTTTTTCCTAGATCTCACCTTTATATAAGCCTAGGAAATTTTGGCTAGGTGAATAACTCAGTGAGAGGGGAGACCAGTATGTTTGCATGTATGTATTTATATAAAAAAAATATTTATTCAAGCAAAAATGGTGGGTAGGCACTGTGGCCAATGGTAATTTTCAATTATCCCTCTGAATGGTTGTAAGCTAAGTCAAAGCAGGCTCCGCAAAAAACTCCGGAAGCATTGTCCGAAGGATGCATCAGACTAGGCCGAGCATACTTTAAACTGCCATCAAATTATAACTTAAGAAAGCTTTATCAGGAAATTTTGCAGCATTACATATCATGCATTCAGGCGCTTGGTGTTAGCAATCGCGCCTAAACATACCGGCCCCTAGATACTGTTATTAGAGAATAAAAGTATTTTATCTCGTGACCTTATGTCACCATATTTTGTGTTGCGATTTTTGATTTTTAGCGATTTCTTACAAAAACTGCTATTTTCGTAGGTTATCTTGATACTGTCAGTGGTGAATTATGGAGAACTCAATAAAGAGAGCAAAAAAAGGCGTTTAAAATTTTGTGGCTGCAAAGGTTGCACCTTTTAACTTTTCAGTAGGCAAATTAAGGAATTCAGACTTTTCTGGTTTTAAATTGAAATTAGAAGGTATAATTTGGAAACATTTTTCAAAAATTGCCACTGTATACATAGGTTTTATATCTGAGTCTGAGTGCTTTTTTTCTTTCATACGAATATTAAAAAAAAAATCATTCAAACTTTTTTTAAAAACTACCCCTCGGTCGTCAAAGGTAAACATATATTTTGTTTACAGAAATGTGGGAAATCATATTCGAATCCATAAAAATCTAGTTTTTTTTTTAAATGATCTCTTTTAGCCGTAAATAGTTTTGGCCAGAAAAACAGGCATTTAGATCACAGTTAGTGCGCTGGGACGAAGGTTTCATAATTTTCTTTAATGCTGTCTACACACCAGGCAATCGTTGAAGCAACCAAGGCATATTGCTTCGACCGTCGTACCTAAATTTCTTTACGAGTTGTGTCAACCACTTCATATGATTTCCTTTGAAAATCCGTAAATAAATCGTTACAAATACTCCTAAAAGTATGTTTACATATATAGATATTATCCTCATTTTCGGGTTTAACTCCCTAATCTGTAATTAGAAAAAGAGATTAGCCATACAAAATTCCTCTCACATTAATCTGTAATTATGAAATAATCTCAGATTATATCGATAAATTTTCGGTGTCCACCCTAGTGGAGAAATGTCAAATGTGAGAGTAAACAAAAAAAAAATAGACGCTAGCGAGGAGAAGAGGTTTGTAAACGCATTTATCTTAAAATATTAAGTTAAAATAGGTTTAAATTGCTTATTTTAGAAGAAAAAGTGATCACAGCGTCACAGAGAAGAAATTAATTAAACTTTTGTTCGGTCTGATTAACGAACGAGGTTTATTTGAGATTATGTTTATATGAAAACATACTTTAAGATTTTGGAAACTTTGGTTTGAAGGGATAGTAACAAAATCGACATATTTGTGGGCTGCGTTCGATGCTGCGAAAAGACAAATAAATGAAACGCTTGCAAATGCTTTCTTGCATGCTTGATTATTACGAAGCTTTGCAGACGGTCAACAGCATCCAAATGTGTTTATGTGCGCATACATATGTACGAGTAGATACTTTTATGTATGTACATATCGCACACCATCTTCAAAAGAGACACAACTCAAAATTACCCGTTTGCCATAAAACGCGAAAAAACTATTTCCAAGCACATGTTAATCATATGGGCAAGGGAGACTACATTAGATTTTTTCAAAAAATTAAAATAAAATTTTGTCGCAGCTTTTGCTGAAAGGTAAATAAAAGGTCTGTGAGAATTTTTAGCGCATTATTTCAAAAATGACAAATTTTGAGTTGTGTTTCTTTTGAAGATGGTGTGCGATATGTACATATGTATATGGGCCTAGCGGTGCATCCGCACCGACGATTAACTTCAGACTAACCACCTGGCGGGTTGTTAACAAGATTTCGCTTTGTCGCTGCGGCAGTGGCCAAGAATTCATAGTCTCGTCGGCCGCACCTGTTTGCCCAGTTTTCGCGCTAGATGCCAGATGGGTTACTTGTTTTGTGTACCTATATGTATTTTACACGACGTAGAGAACAAAGGTGACGCAGTCCGTAATCCGCTACTTCGGTTTTGCCGATTTTAACAATTCTCAAGTAAAAGTAAACAGCCTCTCAGAATGTAAACAAAAACAGATGCACTGAAATTCACTAATATTTTCACCCAAATCATCGTTTATAACATTTTCTTAATTTATTCCCTCTATAAATCATATATTTTTACAATTTAACACAATTAAAGCGCGTTTCTTATCGAAAAATTCAATTGAAAAACAAATTCACTGATTCAGTTTCTTTATGCTCTTATAAGGCTTTGCTTATTTTTTACTTAGCAAAAGCAGAGAACTTGGAGTAACGAGAAGGTGCAAATTTTGGAACGCAAAATGCTGCCGCTGTTATCTTAACATGTCGCCATGCAATTAACCTAGAATCTTGATTGTAACATCACTGTAAAAAAGAAAATATCACTGTAGAAACGTTCCTGCTCTGTTAGAGTCTGATCAAATATAATATGTACATATATAAGTTCTCCGCAAACGTCATTCTCGCTGCGACTGCGCAATTTCGTTTTCTATCATTCTTGTGTACTGTGTACATATTTTGCAATTTTTGCTCATTGCTCATCATAAAATTTACGTTTTTTGTCATAGCTTTCGTTTACTGTAACAATTAATACCGAACTTTTTTATCGTGACGGATAGTTTTGTGTCGTCATAGGCTCGTCCACATACAACTTTGGAGTTTCTTTGGCGTTGGCGTCGCTTCGACAGCTGACTATGAAAACATTCATTCATATGCACTTGTCCACATAGCAGTCGTCGTTCGCCAGCTGTAGTTAAAATTATGTGAAATATTATTCATTTTTATTCAAATGCAGGCAAGCGTTCATTGTAGCAAGCACTAGCGTTACTCCCGCTGCTGTCAAAACGAGGCAAACGCAGCGCGAAAGTTCTATGTAGATGGGCCTTAATTCTTCACCAAGTGTTCCCGCCCTCCCATCAGCCATTCAGGAATCTACACCAATAGTTCGTTTTCAGCTGCAACTGGCTGTGTTACATTCTCAGTACATTTATACATATATACAAACATACATACACATGTGTGTGCTAAATGTCCATTGTGTTGTGCGTGTTGTTGCTGCTGTTGCCTTTGTCGCTGTTACTAATTTACCAATTACATATCTACGTTTTTAATGCCAACAACAGTATTGTTATAATCGCCGTTGTCGTTGCCGTCGTCATCATCGTCGCCAACTACCACACATCCAATACTATCTTTGCCTCCGAAAGCTTCATCATCGTCACGATACCCGTAAAAGAACATATCGCGATTAGCAGCAGTAGCTGGCCTAGCTGGGACGACGTATTATGGATAGCACAGCTAAAGCGGTAGCAGCAGTGGCGACGCCGTCAGCAACAATTGGTGTTGGTGGAACAGCGACGTCAGCATCGGGCATAAAGCTTAGTTCGACAGACGCTGCTTCCAATAATAATAATAACAATAATGATACACCAACAACAACAGTGACAACTAACGGTGTCAAAGAGAATAACAGTAATAATATAGCAACATCTTCCTTGTCAGCAACGCCTCTTTCAGCGGCGGCGATACCGATTGTTGTAACAGGGGGCAGCGGCAGTGCTGGCACATCTGCGCCCACCTCATCGCCTACAGCCAGCTCACCATTGTCAGCGGCGGCATCTGCAGCGGCGACACCAAATAGCGGCGAGGTGAGTTTTTAGATATTCAATACGAGTGCGAGTCAATTCCAATGTTGCCAGGTTTTTTTTTTAAATAAAGAAATTTCAAAAATGTATCGCTTAACAAAGCTAAATCAAAATTTTGATGAACAAAAACTTTTCATTTTACAATAAATAAGCCATCAAAAACCTTCAAAACAGGTACGTTTAGTGTTGTATGGTGTAATTAATCAGCCTTGTCGTGAGTTTCGCCCAAGAACAAATTCACCCGATTTTTTTTCATGCGCCCGTAGAATATACACTTACAGGTCTATTCTGCGCAGGTAATAAAAGTTTTGTTACCGGTAAATAAAGTTCTTGTCAATTTTTAGACCCTGCTCGCATTCTGTGTACTCTTGTAGCCGGTAAATTTTGTTACCATATCACACAATTCTTCATAGCTGAATTGCTGAATATATTAACTGCATTGCCAACGTTCCTAGAATCGCGGTGACAAGAACTGGTAAAATTTTTTTTTGGTAATAACATTTTCCGGTTACAAAATTTTCGGTATCGTGCAAAATAGACCTGTTAAGCGAAAAGTGAACGATTTCGGGCGAAAATGAAACTCGTGATAAGGCTGAATGTTTTTTACCATTAAATAAATAATTGAAAGAGGTAGGAACTTGTCCAGATTTAAAACACAAATGTGTCACCAGAGTGCTACGGAACAGCAGTTACAATAAAATAATAACTTCTAAACATAATAATTGCAAGACAAGAATGAAAAAATCTTCAAAAATCACCCAAACAAGCTCCGGGCAATTTTTTAAATTTATTTGGGAAAAATCTGGAAAAGTATCGCCCAGTTGGCGATAAATCGCAACCAACCTGGCAACAGTGGTCAATAGTTGAACTCATTAAAACAGTGACATACAAATGTATCACTACTAACAATTTATACGTACATATATACATGTACATATGTGTACATACACTCCTTTAAGCACAATCGAAGCCAACGAAAAGAAAAAAAAAAGGAAGATAATACGCTCAAATGAAAAGAACATTCATGACTGTTTTTTGTTTTAAACATACGTGTCGTTACTTTAACATATATATGGCCCTATCTAACAGTTTTGTTTCTTTAGACTGGGTTCAGACGAGGCAACTTTT
>JAPVRG010086961.1:0-11611 GCA_029783565.1 Rhagoletis cerasi
AAATGGCCATAAACCTCTTATCTGAACGATCGGTTGTATGGGAGATATATGCTATAGTGGCCCGATCCTACCAGCTCCGACAAATGTCTAATATAATACAAAAATACCTCTCGATACCAAATTTCATCGAGATATCTCAAAAACTGAGGGACTAGTTTGCGTTCAAACAGACAGACAGACAGACAGACAGACGGACATGGCTTAATGAACTCAACTCGTCAACCTGATCATATCGGTATACTTATTGATAGGTCTATCTCTGCTCCTTCTGGTACTTACAATTTTTTAGGCTCGGACCAAAGTTAATATACCATTTCATGTTCATGAAAGGTATAAAAACGCGGTATATATGTGCAAGTAAATATTGTTTAGGAAATTATGAAAAATATTTTGAAAAAACATACATATATACATATTCTTCTCGTCACATACATATGGTGTTTGTGGAAAAGTTATCTAATCACCGGGAGGCAATACTGACGTCACAGCTACGAGTATAACCAGCCAACCAAATATATACATTTGTATTTTTTTATATTGGAAAGGTGGCGATACAGCAAAATTTTATTAGTGGCAATTCTGTAGGCTGGATTTTTAACTCTGAAATCGGTGTTTCCTCAAAAAGAAATACCAATTTTTTGTAGTTGAGTCAATTTAAATAAGAAGCGATATTGGAAGACCTTCTCGATGCTTATCGACGAGCGAAGTACGAGCACGGTTTAATGCATTATACCAATTATAAACACTAGCCCTTGATTGTGTTTCATCATCAAAAGTCGAAAGAAGTTCATCAATGCATTGTTGTTGTGTTAATCCACGTCGAAAGTTGTAAACAATCATCCAACCAAAACCTTTTTTTTAATATTAATTCTTTTGTCTACTTGAAACTTTGAAGTAATTGTAAACAACACAAAGAGCGCTCGTGCTGTAAGACGTTCTGAGTAGGTAAATACTGAAACAAGTAATTAAAAAAAAAACTTTTTTGAAGACAAGTTTTTATTTTTATTTTGTTAATAAAAAAAAGAACTAAAAATTTAAATTATATCGACACCCGTACCACCTAACGGCTAAATCTTTTGTGGAGTTATTTCATTTCCAATCCATTTAAGTAATAAACGTTCTAAATATGAACCAAATCGGACCATAATTAGGGGTCTTACGCCAACTATCGGGTAAAATTTTTTGTGTTAGTTATTCCTTTTCATGTAAGTAACATACGTTCCAATTATGATCCACATAGGACCATATATACGAGGTTTTTCAAATATTTCGACATTGCGCCACCTAGCGGATTAATTCATAATTTCATATTGCATTGCCATCGGTTTCTGAGCTAAGTTTGAAGTTTCAAGTCTAACTCATCGGGAAGTTGGTTAAAAATTGATTCCAAGATTTGATTACACACAGGTGAAGTTTGTAAAAAATTAAAATTTTACGATGCAAAGGTCAGATTGACTCAAATGACATTAGTGTGGCAAATTCTATAGACTTTGTTCATACTGGTGTTTGTTGAAAAAAGTTTTAATCACCGGGGGGCAATTTTGACGTCACAGCGATGACCAGCCCACTAAATATATATTTACATGTGTGTGTACATATGTTTACATTCATATGTACGTATGTACCCAACAAGCATTTCTGTAAGTGTTTGTAAAAGTAACTTAAAGCAAGTATGCTATACATATTAAGTGATAACTTAACGTTTTTAGTATTGAGTTTATTTTAAGTTTTTGCAAACAAACCTTGTTTAAGTGTTGAGAGCGAATGCTTATAAATCACTTAACTTCAAAAGTGTAATGCAAATGCATAGGACAAACCCAAGAAAAAATACTTTCTTTTAAATATTTACTATAAATTTATATTCATACATTTTTAACCAAGATGCTGTTTCGATTATATTACGCTTTTTTTCAAGCGTTTTATAAACCAAAATCAGAGTTTTGTAAGCTTAATGTTTATTTTTGTAAATTTTTAAATAACCTACTTTAAGTTTACTTTGCTTGTTGGGTATGCACACATATATATGTTGTATATGGATTACATGTTTTGATTACTTCAGAGATAACAGCCCGTGTATGTATTTTGATATTGAAAATGTGGGGATCCAGCAAAATTTTATTGGCGGCTCTTCTGTATACATACGACCTACTTGATTTTAACTCTGAAATCAGTGTTTCCGCAAAAAGAAATATGTATCAATTTCTGGACTTCGCCTGAAAATATACTATGAAATACGCTCCGTTCAGCAGCCAAACAAACTCGCCTGCACAACAAAAACTGCTTACGTAATTTACCGCTAATATAAGATTTGTTTTCTATCCCAAGTTGAAAGCAAACAAAAGATGCATGTATGTTACTATGTATATTTTATAAAAAAATTTAGCTATTTTATTCTTAAACAAAAAATGTGTAGATGAGAGGAAGAAATCTACAAAATTTGTATGAGCAATACCGATCTGTATAAGCGATTTAAAAAAATTGAAATTACTAATTACAGAGCTTTCTCCGAAACTAAAACCAAGTAAATGCTCTACGATTCATGATAACAACTAAAAGCAACGTTTAGCTTCACAATTTTCCTGTTAATTCTGGCACAGCTTTGAACAAATCCGCAACCAGCCCAATATCTGACACTTGGAAGATTGGTGCTTCTGGGTCTTTGTTTATTGCTACAATCGTCTTAGAATCCTTCATACCAGCCAAATGCTGAATGGCACCCGAGATGCCAACAGCGATATACAAATCCGGTGCTACGATTTTGCCCGTTTGACCAATTTGCAAGTCGTTGGGCACATAGCCAGCATCAACTGCAGCACGAGAAGCACCCACAGCTGCACCGAACTTGTCAGCGAGATCATAAAGTAGTTTGAAGTTGTCGCCAGACTTAAGACCGCGTCCACCAGATACGATCACTTTGGCAGCTGTCAACTCAGGACGGTCGGATTTTGTTAGTTCTTGCGAGACAAATTCACTCAACTGTGAGGCATATTCGCCAGCTGGAGCTTGCTCGACAGCAGCGCTACCACCAGTAGCTGCAGCAGGCGCAAAATTTGTACCTCTTACAGTGATTACTTTGACGGGATCCTTTGAACGAAGAGTCAGTATTGCATTACCTGCATAGATTGTACGCACAAAAGTGTCGTCGCTCTTTATATCGATTATTTCAGAAATGGGCGACACATCCAATTTGGAAGCGACGCGTGGTAGCACATTTTTACCAAATGCAGTGGCACCAGCTAAAATATGTGTAAACTTGAATTGTGATTGCGCGGCCAACACCAGCGGGGTGATAGATTCGGGGGTAAAGCCTTTGAAAGCAGCATTCTCGGCTACCAACACTTTGCCAACACCTTCGACCTTTGAAACTGCCTCAGATGCCTATAAGAATAGTAAAATAATGATAAGTCGTTTATTATGCAAAAATACGAGCTTGGAAAGTATGTGCGGCTGACATACCGGACCACATTTGGTGCCTGCTACCAGCACCGTAACGTCACCACCGATCTTCTTTGCAGCTGAGATAGTGTTCAATGTGACAGGATTGAGCGCCTCGTTGTTGTGTTCAGCAACCACTAGAGTGCTTTTGCAGCGGTGAAGCTGCAACGAGTTTTTGTATTTACTATGTACATACATACATATTTAGAAGTGAAAATTCATGGTAATTTATGCTTACCAAGTTGCTGCGCATCAGATTCCTTGCGTTGGAACTAAGCATTCTCGTTGATTGATTGAAAAATAAAACAAATATAAAATAAAGGTGTAATTTTCTGCAAAAAGACGGATAAGATTTTTCTAAATCGTAATAAGTTTAATTGAGCACCCACCAGGCGATCGTCACGAAAGTCCAAAAGTCAAATGAATATCTCAACAGCTGTTCGTGGTGAAGTCTTCAACAGGCCGCTGTAGTGCAAAAATTTAGAAATTGCATTATATTGAAGCAAGATTGAGAAAAATATTAAACTGTGTTAAAAATGCATAAATGCATACACTTATTATTAAAAATGTACAAAATAGCATACACAATATTCAAGATATTAAAAATTAATTTTAATACCAGCCGGAAATCCCTCGCTTTTCTTTTGCAAACAGTTGAGACTTTTGTGAGCCTTTTTACAACTCACCAAAGAATAGTGGCATCACTACGTGACGTTTGACGCTTGCTGATGTGCGCGGAAAATGACAAATAACACGTAAATATTTATTTTCTTGCTGCAAGAAATAAAGTGATTTTGATAAAGTTAAGTATAATAAAATCTTAAAGTTTAAAGTTGGTATGCAAGTGTTAAAATAGTTTTTGCAATTACCTCATCAAAAAACATTGCTCCGATAATTATGGCACCCGCGATACCAGACAGGTGAGCATCCAGCGAAAGAACTTTGAAGGAGGGCGAAAAGGTTAAATTCACATGAGTTTTAATTAATTTTATTATTTTCTAACAGATGGCTGAAATATATACCAATCGGAAAACAGGTCGAGGGAACACGCTTCGTTGCATTCAAAGTGCCGCTGCGTGAGGTGAGTCCTTAAAGAAATAAGCTTAATTATGTACATAATGTATTTTAAGAAGTTTACTAGGCATCTTAAGTACCCAATCAGTTTATCTATTATTATTATTGAGCTTCCAGAGGTTGAGAACTTTATTTCTTATTGTTACATGTGTTTTTTTTCCAAAATCTGCTTTCATCAATTAAGAAGGAGGCTTGTATGATAAAACCGGTTCTGAAATTGTAAAAGCCGCTTTACTGTAGTACCTGAGAAAGTCCACTTAATTTATTCACTCATATTACAATAAATCTGTGAAATACATATGCGTAGTGCCATAGCCCACTAGGCAATTTGGTTATGTTCTGCGAATGTTATTAATGCCAGCTTATATGCTTTTGTTAGTTTGGTGAGGGCAATCATGAACACATGAAATTGGCAGCCATAATATGAGGCCTGTTGTTTTTTTCTACAACTTAGCAGACATAAACTGAGCTGGTACATACATTCTGACTACCTAACATTTCTATCATAACTATCAAATGAAATAAGCATGTGTGTTACCATGGACGCACAATAGATTACGAACGATTTGACTCTAATGCTTTTAGTACTACACAAAGTCATTCATGCGAAAGCGGCCATCGCTGTGCGTTAGTCATAGGGAATGGTCAAGCAAATTGTTATGCTCCGCAGATGAGAAGTGAGGTGGGAAGTAAATATTGGGGCTACCTGGCGGCCTACTCGGGGCATGCACAAACTTCACGTACATACGTGCATAATATGTATAAACATAAATATTTACCATAAAAGCATGTACTATAAAGATCCCACAGTACCCCACGTTTCAATCAAAATAAACCCAGGTAAATTAACTTTTTTTTGCACTGAAATTTTTGTAATTATGCATAAAAGTGGCAACGGACATGTTTTAACGAAAGAATAACATCAGAGCGATGCGAGACGAGGCTACCTCATGTAGTAGGTCAGCAGACCACACGCCTACTGGCTGCTCACTGCCCATACTGTTGCCCGAGTAAGGAGTTGAAGCGCCAGCTCATAATAAACTGAAGGAAAATATGAATATGAAATTAAATTGTTTTGCTTAATTAAATAACAGCAACTACTAAGGGTGACAGCGTTGGCATTGTCGGTGGTCACCTTACATATGCACATGTTACCTGCAAGCATCTTCTGTTGTCCCATTGTAATTTACTCAATTCCTTGTTTACACAACTTTCAGCTTACAGCATCTTTCGTTGACTAAATGCTCTGTTCGAATTCTTTGTGGCGGCTTAAAGTTAAATTTATATTAATTATACAGAAATTCCCTTGCAGGCACTACATGTCACACCGCAAATGCTAAGACGCACACGTAGTATGTACTCATATTATGAACACTGTGGATATTTATACGTAGATATGTCGAAGAGCTTTCTGCGCTCTGATGACTCCTTTTTATTCGTTAATGAAGCAATTTATTTTGTTTGACATTTAGGGTGGTCTCTTTGTCGAATGACTCGAGGGGGCTACATTGGTATTTTTCAATTTGTGCTTAACATTAATAATACGAGCTCATTTTCAAAATTCAATGCATTTTAGATTTGTATGCGAGCTATCCTAGCATAAAGTTAAGGATTGCTATCCTAGAAAGTTTTCAGGTTAACGAAAGATACCTACTTAAATCGATAAAGTAAAAATTGAAATTACAGTTGTTGTTGTTGTTGTAGCGGCTTACATACGAAATCGGCCTTATCGCGAATTCCAGCAAATCCAAACAATATTCCAACTTTCTTGTTGTTTTGCCTGCTAAATTATGGGTACGATTTATTCACATGGTATTGGCGATAAGGCTGAATATGTTAGAGAGTAATAGTTGTGTAGTTTAATTTAATTTTATCATTTGATCTATTAAATAGCGTGTTAATGAAGGTGTGGATGTAGAACAGAGACTTGATGCAGACATTTTATTGAAGACGGTTCCCAATTTGGGCATGATTATCGATTTGACGAATACCACACGTTATTATAATCCACATGTAAGGAGAATACATATACACATGCATACATACATATGTAAGTTCAATAAGTAGCTTAAAAAAATATTTTGCATTTTGCAGAATTTTAAAGAAAAGGGCTTAGAGTACATCAAATTAATGATTCCTGGTCATAGTACACCTCCACCGCGTCTTGTTAACCGGTAAGTAAAGCTAAGTATTTGCAGTATGGCTATGATTCTTAACAGATTCTTAATATTTACAGATTCAAAACTCTGGTGATGACTTTTTTAAACAATAACACTGATAATGGTGAGTGGGCGTTTTATAGCTACATATTTACATTTTGTATGTTTTGAATAGATATATGTAAGGCCTTGTAGTGGTTTTTAGGGAGTCTCAAGCTAAGAAACGAGTTCATATAGCTTTCCTGCCTAATGTAACGCATTTTAGCTGCCTTTACCAGTCTGTTATTTCTTTAATCAAAAGTCTTTACTAGTTTTTTGCCTACTTGAAAAATCTGCCTCTTTTTCATGCTGATTTCTCTGACCCTAATTAAACGTTCCCTTCCGACTGTATCAAAAATTTTGTGTTTTAATTTTATTTTATAGTGTGTATACAAGTACACTGAATATACCTATATAAATTTATCAATGCATGCATCTTATACCCACCGACAATAAAACTAAAAGTCACGTGTTTAGCCATTCATCGCACATGACTCAGGCCGTTGCAAGTGCACCCACTTTAATTTGTCCATATTTTTATGAACTCCCATACCAGCGACAGCCTGTCTTCATAATACCATTTCGTGTCATCTTCCTACGCGATTAAGACTACCTAACACCAATTAACCTAGACTTCTGCGACGTGAAGCAAGACTAAGACAACTAGTTTCTCAAACGACTACAAGACAAATGATAAGATTGTAACTTGTTTTGAAGTTCTCACGTTCGCAGTGGCAATAAAATTAAGTGCGTGGCTTTCGCTTAAGTTCAGGACATACCATTTTATAGTGGCAATTTAAGGCGGTTATCCAAGTTAAAAAAAAGTAAAAAAAATCGCTATTTAATAAGAGGCTCATACTGCGTAAGCAATTGGCATTTGTCGGCTTCATTTGATAACAGCTCCCTCTGCGCTCTAAAATACTTTTCGTCTATTTAGAAAAAGAACAATTTCCCGCACAAAATAAATCCAGACAAACAGCGCATACACAAATTAATATTGCAAACATAACCATTTCTACAAGTAAAGCAAAAATAACAACATATCAATATTTGCGGTGGTCTTGTCATCAACGCAGAACAACGAAAATACAATAGCTAGCAAAAAACAATGGCGTCTGAAGAAGCGGTAAGTGAGGGCACAACAGCAGCGAAGGTGGCAACTGTGGTCTGCGTACGTTGGAGCTTACTTCTTTTTGCCGCTGCGCATTGGTTGGTCGTTCAAGCTATGCACACATGACGAATCTCATGTAAACGGCTCATGCGCATAGCACTCACTCCCTTTAGCTGCACAAATGCTGCTGTTGCGCTGACATGTTTTTCAAAATTTATTGCCCATGTTAAACAGTGTGTGTATATGTGTGCTGGCTGTTGTGCCGCGCCACAGTTGCTGCCACAGCTGCTTTAGAAATTGTCTGTTACCTTTGCTGCCGTTGCATCTTCTATAGCTTTGGCTTTCAACACGTTGCTATAGTTGCTGTCTCTTGAAATTAACCGCGGGTCCCATGGCTAAAACAATCGGTTGTGTATCCACAACCACCACTCCGCCGGCATCTTCTTTGGGCTCACTCATACTGCTGCTCCGACCATAGCTTCATTTGGAGCTCAGCGTGTGGGTGTTGACATATTTTTGCGGTTGGCTTTTGTAAATTAAATTTTTGCGGTCGATTTCTTTCACTCACTTCTATATTTCGTTACATTCTGCGGGCTTTGTGGGTCGTCAATAGCGTTTAGTGTAAATAATATTAACTTTGTGCCATTTAAATTTGTTGTTGTGGCGTAAAAAACCAATTTGGTATTACATACATACCAATGTGGAAGCAAGAAATGATTCAAGTTCTGCATTTAGTAACCTTTTCAATAATTTGAAAATATGGTCTATAAGACTGTAGGAATGTTGTTTTTAGCTGTTGTCCTTCGCTTAAGTCTATATATGTACAATGCACATACATATGGGTTTTTTTTGCTAAGACGTTTAATATATAAAATCAGTTTGAACTAGCCAATAGTTATTTATTTAATTTGTTTTCTCTTTCAGATAAACTGATTGGTGTTCACTGTACGCATGGAGTCAATCGCACTGGGTACCTTATATGTAGCTACATGATCTCAGAGCTGGATATGAAGCCAGAAGAGGCGATAGACAGTAAGTAATTTTATCTTATTTTACTTCTGACACTCTTAATAATTGTGTAATGCGTCTGTCCCTGAGATTTGATTAGTGCACCATTATTAATTCGCCAATATATATAACAAAAAAAAAACTCTGTTAATTCCAAATGAGAATTGATTTCATGAAAAGCTTCTTTAATTAAGCAATATTTTCCTCTCAATTAACTCGAACTTTTCTTTGCTCGACCAAATAACAACAAACTGATCGCGACAACGTCGGAAATCCCATTAAAAACCTTTTCCTTACTACTTTCTTACGTTCGCTACATTAGAATTCGCTGTTGCGCGTGGCCATAAAATCGAACGCAGAAATTATTTAGACTCTCTGAATGATTTAACGAATGAGTTCAAAAACAATAGCAATGATGATGAAATGCACAGTTGGGAGAAATTATCGTGGCGCACATCAGCACCAGAAACATCATTGCCGCCATCACCACAACAGTTCGATAGGCGTGATCGTTATAAGCGCTTTCGACAGGAAGCGAATGAGCAAGGTCAGCGTTTTACGAGTGCTGCCGTGACTGCAGCCGCACGACCAGAACAACAATATAGGGCTAATAACTTCGCCGACGCACAGGGCAATAGTACCAACTATAACAGAAGATATGTGAATACTAGTCGTAACTGTTCGCAAGGTAATTAAATCAGGGGCCTTTAGCGCGTCATTATCTCGTCTCCTACATACATACATATGCTTTCAATTATCAATTGTAGGTGGCGCAAACTATCCATACCATAATAATCATAACCGCTATGCGATGCACTCGAATAATAATCAATCTGTTGCGCGTGCGGCTGATGGTCGCCGGCATGACGATGAGCCAAGTCCGAGGCTATATAAACGTAGTCGATCCTAATAGTGACAAGCGTAGGCACAACAGAAATCGAAATAGCCCATATCGACGCGTATAGCATATGTTTGGACTAATAATTGCATTCATTTTTATTTTGAGTCTAAATTATGTATATTTCATATTTTCTTGGCACCTTTACTAATTGGCTAAGTACAATTGTGGATTGTATATTTTAATTATGTACACTTGTTAATGTTTGTACCGAAATAGTACATGATACTGCCTCCAACTGCCTATAAAAAAATAAGATTGGTTCTCCTTCCGCATTTGAACCGCATTTGATTTGGTAAATTTTATGAGTCCCACAACAATTTGGCTAATTTAGCGTCAATCGCGAGCTAGATCTGGGTGAAAATAGTGATTTAATATGCGGGTTTTTCAATCGCAAGACTTTCCCCCATCTTCTAAGCGATAAACAAAGTAAACTTTCAGGGTTTGTTAAAACTTGTTAAAAAAAAACTACTGACATATTAAATAATATCAACTTTTGATGCAAGTTATGGCAACCTTTTTAATGTATGATTTATGAAATTAATTTTTTTTCAATTTTCGTTTCGTCTTGTTACTTTTTTTACGCAATAAATTAAAAATTAATAAAATAAAAAAGTCGGAACTACTTTTTCAACAAGCAAAAATCGACCAAGAGATGACGAAGTTGATTAAGTTTTAGTGAAAATCGCATTGAAAAGAGCTAAATTGTTTTGGTGGCAATCAGTAAATGGACCAAATATTGTAGTTCACTACGGAAAATTGAAAAAATTCGCGGGGCAGTTTATATAAACTCCAACAATGCTGACTAAATGATGAAGTTATAATTTTTATGATATTGAATTACCATTAAGAAGAAAATAAAATACTGCATATAAATGAATTTTATTTAACTTTTAAATATCTTTTTTTACTAGCAAAATGGAGCCAGAGAAGTTTTAAAAATTGCAAAAATAGTTTTGGGTTTCTAAAAAATGTTGTATGAGTCTAAACTGCGACTTATGCATGCACACATACTTATGTACATATGGATGGTCGATTCTACGGGAAATTGAATTTTTTGTAACGTTGCCTGTGCACTTTTCAGGCCTATATCTTTAAGACAAAATTATCTGATAAACAAATTTTTTCGCAGAACGCTGAAACCAAAATAAGTCAGTGTTTCAGTGCAAAAATTTGTTTAACAGTTCATCTGGTCTTAAAATTATGAGACTAAAAAATGTACTGGCAACGTTACAAAAACTTCAATTTCCTATAGAATTGGTCATATGCAAGGTGTATTAAACAAGGTGTGATTGACAGCTCAGGTAGGCTCTCTTTTAAGGTACTATTATGCCAAAAAATATAAACAATCGATTGAAAATTCATAAAAAAAAATTTCAATTTGACTTTATAGGATGGTTCTTCAGAGAGCAATGTCAAATTCAATCACACTTTGTTGAATACATTTTGGTCATATGTATCTAGTTAAACTGCCTTACAGCCAGTTTCACGAAAAAATTTAAGTGAAAATTAATTTTTTTTACTGTCATTTTCCATATTAAATTCAAGTAAAAAAAATTAATTTTCACTTAAATTTTTTCGTGAAACTGGCTTTTAGTCACAGTAGAAGGGCCAGAGATCTTTACATATATTTAGACATCAAAATCATTATCAACATAAAGCATTATTGACTATATATTGATGACAAGCAAATTGAAAAAGTGTGTGAAAAAAGTGAAGTGGTCGAATTTCGACAACTGGGCGATACTAGTACATATGAGGCGTTCTTTTTCAAATCGAACAGATTTCGTTAAAAATATGAAGTCACACTTCCGATTTGCTTCAAACTCGGTTTACAGGTTCTTTACATAAAATAATTTGACACGTATCCCAGGATTTATTTTTTTT
>JAPVRG010086963.1:0-11073 GCA_029783565.1 Rhagoletis cerasi
AAAAAAATTGTGACTAATGGTCTAAAGGAAAGCCCAAAGTTTTGCCTTTTTTCAAAGGTTACGCAAAATGTACTTCTTAGAATAGATAAAGAGTAGTAACGTTTACTTTATTTGCCAAAATTTTAATACAAATGCTAGTTTGGGTTACTCTCGCTATTTGCTTAAAAATTTTCTAGGAAAACTAAAGGATACCCATGAACATTAAAAATTTTCGCGTCCGTACCGCCTAGTGACGCACATCTACAAAAACTTATTTTCAGTAAAAAAAAATTAGCAACGGCATTAATATTTCTAGAGTATGTTTAGGTCGCTGACTGTGAATATATCCTTCATTTTTTTACATTTGCACTTAGTTGCGAATTAATCAGGTTCCATAATTCATTTCCGCGTAAATTTCAACTCTATTCAATTTGAATTCAAAGTGACTTTGGTTGAAATTCACTTTTGGTAAAAATTACGTAACGATCAATTGCATAAGTCGAAGATATGGCGAAAAATTTCGATAAATCGGTAGTTTACAACGAAATTTTTCCTTCAACTGTCTAAATAACTTACAAAAAGATGAGCGAACAAATCCGAGTAAGTGCGATAAGGCTCTGTGAAAAGCATTATTGAATATGTCGCGCTATGTGTGGGTCCTTGGAAAATCCTATTGAGAATTCTAAGTTTATGCCGCTAAAAATCGCCGTTTCGTGCGAGGGAGGACTCAACGCACTTTTCAATACCCTTTAACTCATGTTTTTTAAGTTAGTTACGCTAGATTCGAACAAAAAAAATTCGTTGGAGAAGTTGATGTAATTAATTATTTCACTATATCTACGGCAAATAGCATACATACATATATAGCGTAATATATTACTGTTCTTTAAATTCAATTGAAGTTATACTTAATTTTTTTTTTAAACTTTATTAAGAAAGTAGGTGAAAAAAGGTGAGATATGTCTACCAACCAAATGCATTATTTGACCTCCATTTCCACATTCAAAGAAAATAACTTTTTCTCCTAACGTCGCTGAATTTTAAATATTTCTACATGCGTTAAAAGAACTTCCCTTTTTTGGCGCGTCCGTGCTGTTTTTTATTTGCTTAATCTTTGTACTTAGCTGTTTACCCTTCCAAAAAATTTTGTTGAATCTTCCAGTGCTTTGCAATAATTATAATATGTATATGTACACAAATATTTCGTTTCTTTTCTATTTTAAGCTTGGTTAAACGCGTAGGAATGTCGTGTCCGTTACCCAGGATATATCCATATGGACTTACACACACATACATAAGTACTTATGTTAGCCTGCTCATACCGAACGAACAAAAAAGTTCAGTGAAAAAAAATTACATGGATTCGAACTTATAAAATACATACATCCTCTCTAAACATTTTAATACATATTTTCTTTCCTCGCCTAATCGCAATTCTTCGCCATGAATGCAAATCAGTAGTATGGCCCAACTGTCACTTTCCAGCGCTTTGATTCAAACGAAGTTGTTGTTGTTGTAGCGGCAACAACAACCCCGCCCAAGATCGGTTGGTATCTCAGTCGTTGTCGTCAAGCTCAACTAACGGTAGACCCAAGAAGCGTGCAGCCTCTATGGGGTCAGTCCACAAGGACAGAGGCGTTAGTTGTGTGGGATTGTCCGGGCATGCGAAGAGATGTTTCGAGTCATGGGGTGACTCTCCGCACGCCGGACATACGTTTGGCACATCTGTATCCAATCTGCTCAGGTATGAGTTCAACCTGTTGCAGTAGCCAGAGCGTAGTTGGGCTATTGTGGTCCTTGTCTGCCGAGGCAGACGAATCTCGGACTCGTCAATGTCCGGTGGTTGTATTCCTAGAACGGCATTCACAGTGCGGGAGTCTACATAACTTAAGACTGATTCCCTGTGAATGTCGTTCAGGGTCTGTCGGTAAGCAGTCGGGTCCAGAGGATGTTTTATGTACCTCTGGACTTCGTCGGTCAGTTCGTATAGTGGCCTCCTGACATGCCTAGGCGAGGACTGCTCTGCAAGCAGTTGCATGTTAGGGTGACAACGTCTGTGGCTCCCTGCCAGGAACTGCTTGCGGAGCATTGTGTTGTGCTCCCTGATTGGGAGCATTTTTGCCTCTTCAAACGAAGTCGGATTTTGGTGTTAACCGATATCAGTCCCTGTTTTCAATTAAATAAAAACATGTATATGCCAATGTGAAGGAAAACAAGCCTTTACGAAGATTACAAAATCCATTAGTTATTTACATACTTACTCAATGCAAAAAAGTGCATATATGATGTATATATTTACTTAATTAATTTGCTAAACAAATTGCTGCATACAGATTTGGCTTTGTTTTAAAGTTAAAAAATTTTACTAAAAACCTGCAATTTAATATTGTTCTTCATTTGACTTTAACATTTAGCCCTTTTCATTAGCACATCAATAAATACATACAAACAAATGTACATTAATTATTGCAGCCGAAAAATACGTCAGCGTTTTCAATTTTCAGCACCTATTACTACTAAAGAGCAACTAAAGTCTGACATAAATATGTACATGTACGAGAAGATAAACGAATTAGAAACTAGGCACTACCACGACACTGAAGTTGCTTATTGTAAATAATTACTTATGTAAAATCTATTTAAATACGAATAAGAAAAAAACACAATTACCAAGAAATCTTAAAAATACAAGTTAGTAATAATAAAAAAACAAAACCACTTAACAACGCACTGCAAGCACTGAGGAATTTGATTCAATTTTAATATTAGCATTTAAATTATAATGAGGGAAAATTGGGAGGCAACAAACGTTTCAGCAAAAAAAAAAACACTGAAAAGGAGCAAAAATTATTCGTTTAATTCCCTAATTCAAACGCAGTATAAACAATATATATAAATAATTTAGACTTTGTAGTATATTCCACGTGCCTCTCCAACCTTTCTCGATTCGACTAACGCGCCTTGGATTCTCCGATGCACTGGCTCCGCATGTGAGAATTTTATATAGCGCGTAACCAATAGGTTTTATTTCATACATATGTATGTAAAATGTGCGTGTATTTATATTGATGTTCAATTTAAATATAAGTTTACGAAAGACGTATGCCTGTCAAAAAAAGAGGAAAATACTCATATATTTAAAATTTTTGGCAAAGATAAAATGTAAACTGCAACACACTGTAAATATGTATACTTAATTTGTGCATTTGAAACTAATCTCATTGACAAAATCAAATAAATAATAGAAAACATTTTTGAAAAATTAAGAACGAGTTTGTCCTCGCATTGGGTACACAAATGCAGGTAAGTTTAATAGTTAACCGCAATTTGTAACGCATTTCTGTATTGGGTGGAGTCATTGCACATTTTTTGTATGTTTTGCAAAGTAATTTATTTATGTATAGATCAACAATCAATCAGTGAAATATTTTCCACTTTGTTCGATGACCTTTCCCATGTTTCAGTGAGCTTCATAATTTCGCGTTCATAGAAAGTATGTACTGTCTTTATTGTCGATGAACTGAACAAGGTACTGAATTACCGCCTCATTTAGATGACCGCAAAATATGTTAGATCCCGAGTTTAAACCCTGTACCAACATCATAACTATGTCATAGAAAATCTGTAAGAAAACTACTACGAAAGGATTTAACTCTACGAATTTCAAACTTACATTCGCAGCTATTCAGATTCAATAATAGCACTTTCGTAAATGTCACGAAACCTGTGACCCAAATAGAAAAATTTTACAAATAAATAAATTTTAAACTAAGATCAAAATATATCGTTTTATTCAAAGTTTTGCCGCTTACAATTTATGAGAACTTTATAAGGTGAAACATTTTCATAATTATTACATTCAAACATAATTAGAAGTTGCATTTCAATGCATTTGGTATCATAAAACATAATCATAGCAGTCGAAGTAAAAAATTTAATAAAAAGTTGACATGATAAATAAATCTTGCACGCGCTTCAACAAAAAAATTAAATTAACTTGTAAGGCAAACGATGACAATGCAATAATTGGAAGTTGAAGACATTTATTGAAAAAACGCTGTAAGCATACCTATTTGTAAATCGATTTTTGATAAGAATGGCCTGTTATCCAAATCGGGGGCGCATTTATTAATTGATCCGGATGATAAAATGTGCGATTTTCCAGTTGATCCAAATCAATGTAACGCAAAATGTAGCCATCAGAATTCCGTAAACGTTGCGATTTAAGTTGTAAGCAATGTCGTTTCTCGACGTTACACTGTCGCTTGTCTATACCATCGGGAAAGCATGAAAAATAATCTTTTTCAACTTTAACTTCACATGCAACGAGCGTAATTTCGGTGTCATTAAAACCAAGGTTAAGTGGCTGATTGTTACGAAACTTCGGAAAAATGCTGTAAAACTGTGCTACGCTATCTTGATGTCTAAGCGATATACAGTTACGTAAGACAAGAAAACTTCTTTTGTAAAGATTCAAAATGAATTCTGTTGAGTACTGAGACAACACCTGCAATGCTTTGGTTAGCTCTATTACCGAAGTGGAACTCACAAAGTTATTCTCACAATGACCCAATTCAGCCAAAATATCCAACTTGTTGTAGCAACTATACACTGAAAAACAGAAACGTTTTTGCTAGACTAATTTTTTATAGGGTATTTTTATCCCTACCAATTTCAGCTCGAAATCCATTTAGCAAGCGAACAATATAGTGGTTTTTAGGAAAGCCAACGTTTTCTTCGATCAATTGCGTTGCAATTTCGCACATTGCAACGTGCACATCTTGGATCTCATGATTCACTGCCAACTCCATTACCATGCAACTGAACTCCCCGCTTGTTGAATCTTTCAAGAGGATCTAAACGAATTAAATGAAATATTAATTTAAAGTTTTATATTTTTTTAATACTAATGATTTTCTAAAAATGCTTCTTAAAATAACTGGCCCGTAGTAATAGTCGTAAGTTAATACCTTCTACAAATCGAAGGCCCTCTGCAATAAAAAAACATTCTTACTACTGTTAAGTGGCTCATGTCTCTAATCCTTGTCTAATCCATGTCTAAGGGAAGTAGTAAGGATTACTAAAAGAGTAAGGATTAGACATGGATAAGACAAGGATTAGAGACATGAGGCCCTTAACAGTAGTAAGGGTTTATTTTTTTTTTTTAGTTTTGAATTGTATCGTTATTGCAGAGGGCCATCGATATATAGCAGAGCTCCCAAATAATAGTTAACCAGCAAAAAATTTCGATTTCTGAGATTTAATTTTGTGGTGAAATATTAGGGGTATTCGCAGTGAGCATGGTACTCGGTAGCTCGAAGTTCGGTAACTTTTCTCCATGTATTTTGTTTGTGTAAAAATACACATAATATATCTCACGTTTTGTGACATTTACAAACGAGATTTATTTTTAATGGTTGATTTTTAATTGTTATTTGTTGAGCAAAGCGAATTTATTTATTGAGTTTTTTTAAACCAATAATAATGCATAAATAATATTTATTCATATTAAATTAACGTCTTCTTCTTCTTCTTTATTTTTTCGGTACTACTTCGGCATTTTCGAGATTTTTAATATTTAAGCTTCTCATAGATAACAATCGCCGTTCGGCGTCGGCGTAAAACTGTAGGTCCCTCCCCTTTGTGTGGCATCAAGGCGCACGCCACAAAGTGTAGGAGAAGCTCGGCCAAACATTGTGCAAGCGCCATCTATTATTATTATTATGGAGATTCATATTTTCTTTGAACTACATCAACATTTTTAAAATCCGTGCATTGGCCATCGAAAAATTTGGATTTAAGAAATACTCTCTTTGATCTTTGTCCTTCGGTAACTTTTAGTTGTCGTTTCTTTCAAAAATAAAATTTCTATCGTTCGCTTCCTATGTACTCTGCACTTGTGCCATACAAATTACGTAGTTCGAAAGACGTAATTACTTATTTTTTATATTTTATTTTGTACTTACGCCGCCATATTGTATGCCTTTTTCACGAAAGCAGCGGCCATACACCACCAACGGTATGCACCAATTATTAGCCAAACAGTTCAGGCGCAATTTGGCATTATAGTCATTCGGTACACTATTATTTAATAAATGTAAAAAAGAGCAGATAAAATTAGTCTTACTAAAATTTACTGAACTAGTTCTTACCTCGCTCGGAGCCCCATGAAACGCGATTTCTAAAGTTTGCGCCGAATCAAGACATGAAATAGTGACATAAATTTTGCTACTAATACATACCTTGTTTTCATTAGAGCTGCCATTAAACTGTAATGATTTGGGCTTTGCCCACTGAACCTTCAAATCATTTCCCCACATGCGCATGCGTCCCGGCGTTGTACGTTTTTTCGCCTGTAACGCAGTTTCATGATCGTAAAATTCGATAAATGCAAATCCACGATTCAGATCGCCTCGTATGGAATCTGCTGCTGATGACGCATGTGCAGTGCAGCGCTCCATGTCGCGAAAGGCGTTCTTGAAGCCAGTTTCCAAGGATGATAATGGCAACTGCTTGGGAATGTTGCTCACATAAAGACGATTTTTACCTTGTGAACGGTAGACACTCAGTCTTTCGCCGTCAACAAATACAAATTTCAATAATTCGTATGCGGCCAAGGCTTCAATCTCCTGGGTATATCGTACAAATGCATAGCCACGCGACAAATTGAACGATTCCATCATCAAGCGCATTTCATATACTTCTCCGCAACGATACAGCCAGGCTAGAAAGTGCACTTCATCTAGTGACTTAGGCAAATTCGCCACATACAGCTCACATATATAGGAAGGACGTGGACCAGAATAATCTAACGGCGGCCCAAATACTTTGCGTCCATTCTCCAAAATGGCAGGGAGAGCGGCCGCCTTTTCCAGAAGTTCTTCTGCTGTGATAACATTTCGAATGGGCGAACACGATGCCAAGGACGTAGATGTAGACCATGAAGATCCTGGTGACCAGCAAGCGGACGAAGATCCAGACCTTGATAATAGGGACGAGTCCGACATCCCGTTTTAAAAATTTGTATTCCGAAATCAAAATTATTCAATGTTATCAATACCACCGAAACCACAAAATCTAGGTATTTATTTGACCCATTAATTTCATTTCAAAGGAAATTCAGGATTCCTGTTAAAATGACGCACTTTGATTTTCCTGTGCCGATCGCAAAACAGAGTTGTCAAAGTTCAGCGCCGAGTATTGCCAATTAACCTAACGTAATACCTATGTAATACGAACGTTAATTTGAATACGAATATACCGTTGATCGTTGAGGACTTCTGTACATGCATATGGCATATTTTTCCAATGATATAAATTTTATTGAGCCAACAATTTAAATTATTTCATTGATTTTTAAGTTTTCGTGGGAATTCGTACGGTAAATTAATATTGAAACTGCTCACGTTATTACGTCACGCAAACCGCCCTGTGTTTGTTCCGTCCACTTTTGGCTGGCAATACTGTAAGGTAACGGGAAATTTTAAAGTAAATTCAAATAGTACGCTGACTTGGCAGCATTGTATCAACGGAAAAGTCGACTGCGGGGAAATTCAGTTTCAGCCAAACATTTAAGATATTTTATTTGCGAAAAGGTTAAAAAGAAGTGTAACAGCATTTCTAAAAGTTGGATTATTTGATGGAGTACACTTCAGGCAACGGAGTTAACCAGAACCTGAGTGCCACCATGTGCACGCCTCTACACTTTGCTTACCCTCTGTCATCACCGATTTCTTCGGATTGTGCTAGCGGAAGCAATTTTACCCCATCTCCACCTCTGTCTTCGGTATCTAGTCCACAGCTGCAGCGATCCGGCAACTGCCAGCAAATGCAGCAATTTACACTGATGCAGATGAATGGGCGTAAAGTTCTTGGCCCTCCTGAGGGTTGGCACGGCCCACCGCCCTCAAGTGCATGTGAACTGTTCATACGTCGCATTCCGCGTGATTTAAACGAACAAAAGTTGATCCAGCCATTTTTACGATTCGGGCGCATATATGAAATACGCTTGCCAATGGACTTTAATCAGGTAAATTTTGAAAAGGCGATGAAAGTGTATAGAATAAAATTACTAAGAACATTTGTAGGCAAATCGAGGTTACGCATACGTCAAGTATACCACTGAGGAAGAAGCAGCTTGTGCAATGGAAGTGCTGAGCCATTTTTATGTAGCTCCTAAACGCAAGTTTGAAATTCTTCATTCATATGAAAAATGTTGCTTATTCGTTAGCAACATACCAAAAGATTTAGATGAAAGCGAGATTGTCGAAAAGTTGCGTGCAGTTTTTCCCACTATGGAACGTGTATATTCCCGGGGACCAGGTTTATCCCAAAAGAGTTCTTTGGAATTTCAAGAGAATGATGGGTGTGACCGCTCCAATTCTGAAGGATTCAATGGATCGCACCAAGTTATGCATGCACCATCCAACGAGCAAAGAAATCGTGGTCATGTCTTCATACACTTTCCATCTCACTTAGATGCATTAGAAGCAAAGAAGAGCACAACGCCAGGAGTGATACGGATGTGGGATCGTGATTTAAAAGTGGTTTGGGCTAACACAGAACGTGACACTGATATGTCAAAATCCGTAAAGCTACTAAAATTTACAAATTATTTTGCTTATAACTTTATAATAGGTTTTTTTTGCAGAATAAAACACTATTTGTTCGGAATGTGGATCTTTGCGTGAATAATCGTGATATCATCGACTTGCTTGTAAACTGCGTGCCGCGACAGGAGATACGTAAAATTACAAAAGTTCGTACAATAGCATTCTTTGATTTTACAACTCGCGAGGCGGCCGAGAAGTGTTTGGATCAGTTGCAAGGTACTGTTTTGCGTGGTCAACGGCTAGGCCTTGAATGGGCTAAGCCCTCGGAGAAGTAAGTGAATAATATATTTAAAAAAAAACATGTTTTTATATTAAAAATGTGTCTCAAAAGGCAATCATTGCATCGCATGTGCAGGACGGACTTTGATGCCATGCTCCGTCTTAAATGCATTGCCAACTCGTGGCAAATACCAGTAATAATTTTCGGTACGTACTATGAGCACGAGGGGTTGCAGTATGGCGCGGTGATGCTGCGCAATGCAGTTGGCACAGCGCGAGCTATTTTCTGTGCATTGCAGACGCATGAGCTAGTTGACATCCATTCACGTATTTGTGAAATAGTCTGTGTTCTTTTAGAGACCATAGGCACTTTTCCTGACTACAACTACGTTTTCTTCGTTGAGAAAGACAACGCGCATCTTCGTAAGTAACATGCACATCTGCCTCAGCAATATTAATATTTATACTAAATTCTTTTGTAATTCCAGTGGGAATGGTTACACACGATGCGCAATCCGTTGGCTTCATCGCCTCTTACCAGGTGCCTAAATATCTTTGTTTCGATTTAAATGAAATTATCGATCTGAGCTGGGCCGTGGCAACTTTGGCCGCTGTTAATGAGGATGATCTACTTCAAGCTTATCACGAAAGTTTTTTAGTGAATACATCGGCAACATATTTACAAAATCTGGTTGTTTCTGGCCACCGAGTTTTCGGCACAATTGTGCCAAAGTACCGCAATAAGCCGCCACTAAATCACAATCTAAATGATACCCAAATAGTACTGGCCTTGTGTTACGTATCCACGGGTTCAAACTCGGCATTACAAACCCGTCCATACCTCGCATACCCTGTATCCTTATTCGACAGTGGTTACGAAGGGTTGCGTTTCGTGTCGCTTAAACTGTTGCCCATTGCCGTCACTCAATCACGCTTCTTGGTGCATCATGTGCTCAACCATGTTCAGTTTGGCAATGTTCAATATTTTCATCCAGAACAACGTTTCCAATATCCACCCTTGTGGATAACAGGCTGCTCTTATGCCAAATCTCTGAAGCATCCGAAGCAGGAGCGAATAACGCACGCTCATCAGCATGTCACACAAAGTCAGCAACAGTACAGCTTAATGACTAATGGCACATATATGCCTGCAAGTTTTGTAAACTCGTGCATTAAAACTCCGATCCACGGAGGATCGCTTGGCGTAAATTAGCCGTCTTTTGTTTTAGCTTTATTTTTTATGTCTAATGTTTAGCTTTTTAGCACCCCTCTATTTTCATTATTGGATTTCGTATGCATTTGTTTTAAGTTGTATTTAATGTATTTAGTTATTTATCTAAACGATTCTGGTGTTTTAGTCTCTGTTGGTTTTCTGATTTTTTGAGCGTATGTGTTTGGTTTATCATTGATTAACTCTTTTAAGATTTCACGAATAAAAAAAGTTCCTATGTGTTAAGCAGCGTTTAAATTTACAATTTACTTATTTTATTAATACTTTAGTTTTAAGATTCCGTTTGATTTTTGGGTTATATGCTTTGTCAAGTCATTTTTTTTGTAATGAATTTTAATAAAACTTATTTTTTTATTTGGAAAGATGCAAGCATTGGAATTTTGATATTTAAATAAAGACTAGTGTGGCCAGGGGCGCACCCAGGAATATATTTGGGGGGAAAGGGGTTTACTACTTCTAAAGATATATCAGCAGAAAATACTGAAAATTCGCTTCAGAAAATACTCTCTTTAAAATACATTTATGCAGCTTTTATGTACAATCTGTAATAAATAAAAAAAAACACTGAAGTTTCTTAAATTGCACTTCATTTACATTCAATTAAAAAAAGAAATCAAACATTAACGGTACTCCTAAATTCTTATATAATAATTGAAGCCGGTTGAGTTTTTTGCTTCAACATTACGTGTTTAATGAAAAGTTAAACACCAGATGCGCCCAACTTTCAAAAGTATGAAAAAATTTTAAAAAAGAATTAAATAAAAATAAATAAATTAATTTTAAGAAAGGTTTACACTTTCATGTACATTTTCCTTGATGTTTCAGCAATTTTGTCAATAATTTTTTGCACTGTAGGAGTGAGTTCCCTATACAAATAAAGTTGTGCTAAACCGTTCAATCGTCCTTGTGACATTGTGCTTCTTAAATATATTTTAAGTCTACGGAGTGATGAAAATGATCTCTCATTCTCTCATTTTGTTATTGGGAGAGTTACTAGAATGGTAAATAAATTAAATATATAGATATATGAGC
>JAPVRG010086966.1:0-18888 GCA_029783565.1 Rhagoletis cerasi
TATATTTATATAAATACCATATGTAACTATACTTATATAACTACAGCTAATATTTGTTCTAATATTGGTGACAATACAGTATGCAGAAAAAATATGTATATTTACACATCATACATATCTACGAGTGTATTATTATTATTATTATTTGAGGAAATATTAAGGCTGCGGTATATGCAGGTCTATTGTGCCACTCCTTTGAAAATCACTCCAAACTTAGTCTGCGCGTATTTATGAAATTAAGCTCTTTAGAGTGTGTCATATTCCAGATTCCCGATAGAGACGATGTTCATGATATTCATTCTTCGAGGTGTATGAGTCTATGACTTATACTAGGTGAGCAATTGTATAATATATGATCTCCATTAGGCCGCAAGTTTTGTAGCATTCGGGGCTTTCGTTGCCATCCAAAACCTAATAACCAGGTACCCATTACAGTTTGATTAAATTATTATGCATATCTGATTAACTCAAGAGACTTGCAATTATCTACAAGTCTTAACGCGGTGTGGTCTTTAATGCCGCCTCAATGTTCGATGTGATATTTATTTTGGACCCAAAAATCCTTCTACCAAACCATTGCAGAGCATCGAGCTAGGATCTGTCGGTATACCAAGCTTGGCAGCCTTCGCTGATCGTTGTGATTATCCCTCTACAAGTGTACATTTTAGATGATAGTACCATTTATGGCTTACTAAAGGATAACTTCAGTGCATTGTGTCTCTGAATTTGACGACAGGCCTCGAAGGTCTCCAACACTAACACCTTCGCTAAGTTGCGAGCCCACTTTTCGATTAGTGTGGCTAGAGGAGGTTTGCATATGATAACTGCTATCATCTCCGTTGGGCAGGTGTCTATGGCTCCTTTAGTGTCTGCTCAGACGAAACTTTGACTTAGACCATAACTGCCGCCAAGCTGAAATAACGGTAGATCCAGGAAATGAGCTGTTTTGACGGTGTTGGACCAAAGAGGTGTTAGCTGAGTGGGTTTTAGGAGACCTTCACAATTCGGACATGTGTTGGGTATGTCGCCGTCGAGTTTGGCAAGGTATGAGTATCTATTCGGATGCTTCCTTTACGACAATTGTCTGGCCGATATTGCTCCATGGGATGCTGGCTTGGCAGGCAGTCAGCCAAGAATATAGGGCTCAAAGCTGCCGCCAAGCTTAATGCTAAGGGCAGGTCCTCCGGTCACAATTATACAGCGACAACCCTATCGGAATTACGGGCAACGGGGAGGCCGACAAACTCGCAAAAGAAGGTGATATTTCAGGAAATGTGCTGATAGAGGCTATGCCGATTCATCGACTAGTAATCAAATGGAAGCACGATCTGCGCACGATCAGGAAGGCACAAAAATTGTGGACCAAACACAGAGCTGCAGGGTGTCTAGTATAATGTGTTGAACATATGATAGCAAGCTCACAAACTTTCTTTTATATCTGAAAAGGGAGGACGCTAGGATACTGGTTGGTCTGCTAACAGGACACTCTTTATTGGCTTCATACGCCCTAAAATTGGCTCTGACCCTAACGCTGTGGACCTTAATGGGGACTGCGGAGGAAAACAGTGGCTAGCCAGCCTTATTTAACCTATTCTACTAAACTATAAAGTCTCTAAGCTATCTAATGCCAGAAACAAACATCGTAGTATAATATCAATACTTCGAACTATACCACAAGTGTGTCACCCTCGTACTACGAATCATCGTAGTTGTTACTAAGCAAAGGAAAACTACAATATTGAAATTATAATTTCTATTCCACATGTGTGTCGCAGGCATACAACTTTATCAACAATATTATTGGATCTTCACATCAGACTTCAGTGGATCTCGAACCCACTCGTTGTACTCACAACAACAAAGCTATGCACACTACGTTACTTTCCATAAACTTTTGTCTAAGCGAAAAAATTTCTATTTGCATTTTACGGAATCCGCTAATTTTTTCTACTTGTCTGACAATTTCTGAAATTAAAGATCTTTAAATTTTTTGGGCTGTTTTCGTGAGCACTTTTTCGATTTATTTTGTTTTTTTTTTGTTATTACAACACGTAATATCCATCCAGCCTTTATTATTTGTATTTTTAATTATTATAAATTTATGAGTGTACAAGAATTAAGTCTACTACAAACTTGTAGCGCCGTATGAAGAATAAATTATATTTCTAATGCTACATTTCATTCTTATTTGTTCCCCCTTTTCAGATCCACAAGATCCCGACGATGATTATCGGCTGGATCCAAAGAAATCCAATGCAGAGAATGCCTATGATATCTATACGGCGCTATGTTGCCGTGACACACGCGACACCAAGCGCCTCGTTTTGCTTAATAGGCTGGCCACACTTTGCCAACAGCAGCAGCAGCAGCAGCAGCAACAACAATCGGAGCAGCAGACTGCGAAAAGCAATTTAGGATTTAACACGGAAGAGTTGCTTTATGGGTAAGTTGAATGTTTATAATTTTTTATTGCCATTTGTTCATTGATGATGCCCTGCATGGAAGTTGGATTAAATTGTTAAAAATAATTTAAAGTCTGGCGATATATTTTGAACACGCCAATGCTTGTTTGCGTTTATTAGTACCTTTTGCATAGGCTATTCTTGTTTGGCTCTTATTATTATTTTATTTGTCACCTCTGGTTAGATAGTAAGTAATGTTGTATGCAACTTTTAAACAATAATTTAACTTACTTCTCTAACGTTCTGTCGGCTGCGATCAACCATCGAAGAGTGATCGACACATAATTTATTTTAAGAAGTGACTAGTCTGCTCAATATCTATCGGGACAACACATGCATAGCTCAAAAGACCCTTTGGCTTTAATTTTGTGATAAACACGCCAATTAACTCGCAGTTAAAACTGAAAAAAAAACACAAAAAGAAGATAGCTGAAGATGGTGTTTGGTAGGATTCGCCCATCTACACAGGCTCAATTAATATCTGGATACTGCAATCTGCTGAGCTGGTATTTATCCAGACCTTAATTCCTTATTAACATTTAGCAGCATTTGACTCTTGCGTCTGTTTTGTTAGGCTAAAGGTGCTACACTCTTATAGAGACAAGTGCCTTAATTGCCACTTAGCTATCCGAGAAATTAACAATTCTCGTTCTGGTTCGTTATGAGACTAAAACTATTTTACACATCTCTTTGATAGCAAAGACTTCAACCAGAAAAACTACTAGCCGAATCTGGTAGTCGAATAGATTTCCCGATTTAGAGGGCCCTCCCCTACGACGTAATCTAATCTTGTCCACGCCCGTATGAAAATTCTTTCCATAAACCAAGTTCCCTCAACCTTAGGACACAATATGAAGTACCCTGATTAATAAATAGATCAACCGGTAGCACACGAAAGATGACATTCAAGGCTTCCTTTGGAACTTGTATTTGCAATAAAGGCTGATTTTAGCACCCGGGAAACATTGTATGGACAAAGTTCATCTCCACACAGCCAGCAAACAGTATACAGTAAGTGGACGAATCACCATCCTGTTCGTCCATGACATAAGATCACGACGTAGATTCCATCCTTACCTACATTGCGGAATGCTCCGCCTTGGATGCGTAGTGTACTCGCTGCTGCCTGCGCGCTTACCACGAAGTCAAAAATCCTCAGATTATTGAGTGATTGCTCTATCGCGTAATAATTTCATCACGATATTTATGGATGGCGTCGCTCCCTTGCTGTATGCTGCTGAGACCTGATTTAAGTTACAGCCTGGAAAGTGCGTACGAAAAAAAGTTGTACTTAGTGTCTCCTTCGAACTGTTGGTTCATCCTCTTTAATAAGACTTCTGAACATAAAATTTCTATTGTTAGTTACCATTTTCTATAAGAGCAGATGCTTGAACTATGTAGACCTCCGCCTAGTCACGTCGGAATGAATTTTTGCTAACATTAGGATTGCTAGTATCTGATTGCCTCAATGTCTTAAATGCTCTAGGAGCCAAGAATACAGTTTTATTAGGATGGATACCGGGTCATGAGGGACATGAGGGACATGAGGGCAATGAGGAGTGTGACTGCCTAGCGAAACAGGAACTACCACAGTATCTTATGGTCCGGAACCCTTTTGTGGACTCACCAAAGCACACATAAAGGAGACCATAAATAACTGGGTAGAAAAAATATTCAACAGGCACTGGATGGAATGTCCATGGCAGAGACAAGCCAAACGATTTATCTATCCTTCAAAAGAAGCTTCAAAGAAACTACTCAATTTAGGCAGAGAGAACCTCAAAACTCTCACCGGGTACTACACGCGACACTGCTCCCTTCGCTATCACCTCAGTAAAATCAACCTCTCAGAAACAAATGTCTGTCGCTTTTGTGAGCTGGACGAAGAAATGCCAGCACACATTCTCTGTGAATGCGACGCTCTCGATAAGCGCAGACTAGCTCACTTGAGTGAAGCTACACTCAATCCATTTGAAATTTTTAACAAAATGCGCTTGGGAGTGCAAGGCTACATTAAAAGCCTCCCAAGACTACATCCAACAGTATTTGATTCTTTGCAGACAGGCAATCAATGCCATTTACCAATATACTGTTACCACTTTTATGAACTCTCACGCGGTAAATGCCGTTATCCAAGTTTTTTTTTGCAGAAAAATAGATTCAGCTGCCGTATGAGACTGGTGTTACTCTGGCGCAATTGTTGATTCTATTTTGTAACAGATTAAACTTCTACCTATCTTGACTTCAAACCGATCTAGCCTGCGTAGCTACTTAGGTCCCGCTTTGGAAGGTTCCCCACAAAACGCTGACCATCTTTTCACTCGTCTCATGAAACTCACTATATTTTTTAGGGGTGTGGGTGAACTCATTATACTTTTGAATTTTAATACTTTTACAGTAAGCATTCAACCAAGAAACTGATTAATTTAAATTTTTGTTAAATTTTTTAAGCCTGAGCGCCTCACTAATTCACACATTTACGCAAGTACGCGCTGCCGCCTTGCGCGCCATTCGTTATGCGCTGGTGACACCGCGGGATGTTAAAATCTTCAATTCAATGCAGCTACAACATTTGATATGCCGCTCTATCGATGTGCTACTGAAAAATGACGATGAACGTGTGCAAGCACTAAAATTGGTAAGTGTAAATACTAGGCACGAAAAAACAAATTGAGTTTTCTAAATCTTTCCCTACATTACTTATAGATTCGCAAAATGCTGGCCATTTCTCCGGCTGATATCAATCCCGTGCTGGTGCGTTGTTTGGTATCACTCGCCGATAGCGGCATCGAAGATGGTGATAATATGTTGCGCGCCTGTTTGGCAACACTATGCGAATTTGCGGTGCTGAATCCTACTTTACTGATCGTTTGCGGCGGTGTCACAGCAATTACGCGCAATGTTCTGGAATGCCACAATCCACGCATTGCCGAGAGTTTGTGCGGCGTGCTGCTCTATTTGCTGGAATGGCCACAGACTCGTAACATATCGGGTGTGCGTCTAGATTGTCTCGCTGCTCCATACTGCGATTTTACATACCGTTTGGGTATCATGGACAAAAACAAGTATGTAAAGTATATTGATTTAAGGAAGAGCAAATTCGTTTATTAATTATTTGCTCTTTTGATTTCAACTCCTCAGAGATGCGCGTGAACTACGTTATACCAGTTGCCGGCTAGCGCTGTTGTCGGTACTGCGTAGCTGGACTGGTACTATTGAGTTCTGTAACCCCAGCAAACCGTCAGGTTTGAAAGCAATAGTTGATACCTTGTATCTAAATCAAACAGAAGTTAGAGTAAGTATATTCAGATATTTAGTCGTTAGTTGTAAATTGGGATTTCTTGCATAAAATTTAATGTGCGCTTTGCTTTTATATACTTTTCAGAAAGCAATAATGGACTTGCTTTATGAGCTTTTAAATGTTCCGCAACTACCATGGACGGATGATTATACGATAGCGCTACAAACTGTCGATCCATCCAATTTTCAGGTAATACATAAATGAAAAATATATATTTATAACTAGCAAATACCTAGCGTCCTTGGCGACGTTTCAAAGGCATTTTTGCGTTGGCCAATGAAAAATCGTTGAGAAGCAAAAAAGGTTTGTAAAGTAAAAAGTCTTAGACTAGGTTGCAATGATATGAATTTATGTAAACGATCCTTGTACTCACTTATGACAAAATTTTCTCGTTTTCAGGATGCATGGCTGCTCGAAAATGGCTTTGTTGCTATGGAGGGCCGTTTTATACTTCCAAGTTTGGCATCACGTGCGCCAAATGTTTGTGAACAACATTTGTCATTATTGCTATACTGTTTTCTAGAGACAGGACTGTTAAATGCACTCGTCGAGGTGATCAGGTCAAGCGATACACATCTGTCGGTGCGCGCAACTGTGTTAATTGGTACGTATGTATATATACATGTGTACATCCGTTTCGAAAATCATAGTATAGTTTTCCATGTGCACCTTCTAATTTTATGCCTCTTTTCATTGTTTCTAGGTAAAATTTTGCATTTAATGCATACACACTTGCCGGCTGATGTTTGTAGTACTAGCCCGGCATTACCTACACTAATTTCACACGCAACTCAGGGTAATCAAAATGCAACCGCCGCAATATCAGCTTTACAAAATTACCAAAAAATGCTACGCAATCGTCCTGCTTCATGTAGTTTATTTTTGGATAGTATTATACAAGGGGGCTGTAAGTCGACCATTATAATCTGATGATACATATCAAGATCACAATCTAATGCAACATATCCATTCTAAATTTTAGCGTTAATACAGACGCGACTGTTTCGCCGTGAAATCAACGCGCAAGATCACGCGCGTTCATTTAGTGGCAATGCGTTACAATCGTCTGCTATGCCTGGCCAACTTACCAGCGGTGGTACATTGGGTATAGCTGCTGGCGGTGGCCTCTTGACAGGCGACCGACAGCGTCTGGACTCGGTTTCTTCAAGTGATGAGTCGAACACGCAGTCATCTTCATCGCGACGTGCAAGCTTTCGTTTTAAACGAAAACTATTACCTTTCTTTGAAAACCAGCGAGTGGCAAAATTAATACGCGACTCGAATGTACTGACCTCGCCTGATGGAAATGGTTGGGATTGGGAAATTGTGATCACTATATTGCGCGTAAGTTGCTACTAAATTATAGGCAAATCTTGAAATCTTGCGGTAATACTATTTCTTTGCAGTCAAACTTAATGCGTCGCGTTGATGACACGGTCAATAATTTTCTGAAATCTCTCTTGGACTATTACAAACCGAGCAAAAATCGTTTTTCACATCAGCATTTGGTACATGGAAGATCAATGCCAGCATTCGTGGTGGCTGGACTAGATTTTATTGATTGGCTCTTGGCTAGTCCTATGGTACGTTATAGCAAAAAAAAGATAAATCTTAACAAATATACATTTTTGGGAGATGAAAAACAAAGGGAATTTCCAGTTCGAGCACTAATTGGAATTTGAAATTAAGTGAAATTAGAGCGCCAGGGCCTCATTAAGGAAGCGCTTTATTTCTTGTTGATTTCATGCTGCAAATACTGTATATTACGTTCTGATTAAAAGTGTATGCTAATTGGGAATATTTAATTGAGTTGGAACTGTATGAATTGAACTCCATTGCAATAGAGAATTAAAATTGCTTTTACTGGCTAACACCAACGGACGGATATATAGCTGCATTCTTCAATTAAAGTTTAACTGTCTCATTCGAGTTTTTCAATATTTTTAACTGGTTTTAAAATATTTGAACTTCTATTTACAGATGGAAAGCATACGCATACTCACAGATTATTTTTCGGACATTAGCAAACAACTACTGGCGGTGAGCACATCTAATCGTGTGCACGATTGCCTATTTAGTCCACAGCACATGAAGGATACAATGTGCCAACAGTATTTTTTATACATTGGCCGCATGTGTCGCGCACAAAAAGGCATTCGAATTTTAACTGACACAGCTGTATTTGAGCAGTAAGTTTTCAAAACTTATGACATTATGAGTATTTTAATGTTCACATCTATATTTTATTTTATGCCTCGTTCGCAGCTTAATCAATTTAGTGCGCAACACAGATTATGTCTGCTATGTGAAGCTAACCGTCTCTGGTTTAGACTACTCTTTAGAATCGGTGACAAGGAAGGTGCTGGCGAAAGCTTTAACTTCAGCAAAAACGCGTAGTGGCCGCTTATATGCCACACAATTTTTAACCGTGTTATTACGTGCGCGTCTACACAATTTCGAAGTCTGGGGCATACCATTGATAATACAGCAAACAAAAGATCCAGACCGCAGTGTTGTACTAGCAGCATTGGATGTGCTCGAAGAGGCTTGTCATGAAAAGGTACTTATACAAATAGCGCAGATTTGAGAGTGTAGAGATACAATTTTGCATTTTCTATTCCTCACAATATTAAGTATTATCTCGAAGAGATTGTTAGCTCATGGCCGAATTTTAAGACACTCGGTGATGTTGGGCGTTTACTAATGGCACGTTACTACTCTCTTTCACGTGGTTTGAATCATATAAAATCGCGGAAACAGGAAGAGATTGAGTACTGGAAGAATGGCTACAATAAGCGGTAAGCAGGGAAACAAATTGTAATTTAATTTGACTTAATATTACTTTTTTCAATTCAATAGTTATGTCCTGCTTGTCGAGGCTGATACACATTCCAGTTTAACATTGCATGTACGCAATGAAGATGGATACTATAGTCGCCGTAATCGCAATACCCGCCCAATTATTATTCCACCAAATATCCCACCTCATCTGTACGGTCAAATGGTGCAAACGGATCAAGGCACTACGGCTTTAAAAGAACATGGTGATTTGGCGCATTTGATCGATGTTATTAGTCAGGGAAATTGCTCAGATGATGCTGAGTGTCTGGAGTTGAAGGCGGCTATTTGGGCTGTGGGACATGCATCTACGCACTCGAATGGAATTGAAATTTTCGTAGAGTCGGGTTCAAGGTAAGAGTTAAGTTGTAAAGGGAAGCTATATTTATTGTTCGTGTATGAAATAATTATAAATTTTATATTAAATTTGCAGAATTAGTAGTAAATGTTGTCCTGCCTAAAGTTATTTACACAACGAAAGAAATAACGTTAAAGACGATTTTGACTTGAAATGTAGTTATTCAGAATCCTTTCGACCTCTCGATCGTTGTCATATTTTTTGTAAACATTTTTTTGTTTAATCGGATCAATATATGTGTCAATCCAGCGCCACTTACTGCACATATTTTTCGCAAGAGTATTTCTCTTCCCGTTGCCAATTCATGTTGCGAGTATGAGCCAAATCGTATGATAAATTTCATTTCATTTCATTTCATTGATTTTTACGTATATGTATCTCGATTCCAACGCCATCTAGCGGGCATGTGTTCTGAAAAAAACAATGGCTTTCCGCAGGATCAATATATGCTCTGAATATGAGCCACATCGGAATAAAAATACCATTTTCACACATATCTCGACTTCATTCAGCCCCACCTTCGCATCTATTTTTAGAAAAAAGTCTCATATACTCAATATACATATGTTCCAAACATGAGCCAAATCAGGTGGCAAATGTAATTTTACATATTTTTTTTTCAAATGTTTCCTATCTCTTATGGGGCCAACAGTATAAACTGAAAACTGCATTGAAATCGGTTGGGCAGTTTTGGAGATTAGCGTGAACGAACGTTGTGACATGTGATTTTTATATATTTGTATTAAGAATATTAATAATATAGTAAGACAGTCCATTTCACTGGGTCAATACTTTAGTAGTTTCGACTGAAGTTAATTGATTAATTTTGTGAGCTGGTAAAATCTTTTATGAAAATACAAACAGAAAATTCGACTTAAAAAAATGTATGATGTATTCCATTGCTTTTCTTTTTAGAATTTACGAAAAATTGGTAATACTAGCAACAAAATGTGTCGTGTACTCAATACGTGCCACCTGCTTTAGTGTATTGGGTTTGATTGGCGGTACAAACGATGGTGCAAATATACTGTACAAACTAAGTACGTTGCTTTTATTCAATGTGACTTCACTTTCTCCTTTCACTCACTAATATTTTTTTTTCATTCTACCTAGATTGGCTGAGTGTTCGCCATGATCGCAATACAGTATGGCCAGTGCATCAACCTGAGGATTGGATGTCCAATAATTACACACCGGTGCGGCATCATTACGAGGACATGCCGCCATACAATTACACGGGCATTGATGACCAAATCGATGGTTCCTATACAGGTAGCTATTGGAATTTACTATTGAGTAGCAGTAGCACAACTGGTCATGATGGCGGTGCAGCTAGTGCTAGTTCAGAAGCACCAGACGCTGCGAATACTACTGCGGAAAGTAGTAAAACAGGTGATGATGTTGCCACAACGAAACTAATACAGCACCAACAACCGCAACAGTCGCAACAGCAAGTGGCTACCGCAAAGTCAAAAACCTTGCCGGAAGGTACATATATGCGTCATGTTAAACATCAGCGTTCGCTGTCCGAGTCAAAAACTACAGATGTGATTAGCCTAATTAGTGGCACAGCCATTGGGGCGATGGGGGTACATTATCCCTCGCATCGCGTACGTTACAACTCGTGCACCGATTCGAATACATCGGGCGTGAGTAGTTGTGAGTCGGTGACAATGCGAATACCGCCTGTGGGGTGAGCACTTGTTTGCATACATATTGTTTTCCGTTCGTACTAAAATTTTTAACATTGCAATACTCTATTGAATTTGAATTATTTTGCAGGGATTTTCAACAATTCCCCCTGAGTCCTATACCGAGTATGTCGAATCTTGTTGTCGATGTGCCGCCACAAAGAAGTCTCTTATTGCGTGGTACCTCCTTAGTTGGTGCTTCATATCTGCGTACCTCTCTCAGTCCAGCCGACATTAAGGGCTATGCACAGCTGCGCTCGTTGCGAAAGTACTGTCGACCGATGGTCTCCGAATCGGCCACAGACGTTTACGATATCATCGATCGCATTGAGTTTTTGTCACTTGGGTCATCGGTGATGAGACCTCGAAAATCTTCTTTCGGCGAATCACAGCGTCATATTAAAGTGCGTAGCTTGGATAGACAGTCTTCGTTGCGCATGCCGTAAGCTATTAATATTATTACATGCATACATATGTATGTGTGTACATATATCGCATATTTTTAATTTATGCATTATTTTCAGGCGATTGGATTTCGAAGAGTTGCAACAAGTGCCACTGCCGACATTAGCCGCACCAAAGTTTTTAGCACAAAACGACTTGAAGGGTCCTTGCTATGCAGGTAGTGTACCCAGAAAAATATTTTATTGTTATATGGGGTGAATTACAACATGTTCAGTGATAGTTAAGGATGATAATGATAATATATTCGAATTTTATGTTATAGAGTATTGTATTGCTCCATGATTTAATGTAGAGGACTCCCAAGATTGAAGCGCACATATTTTATTCATACAAATCATAATACCTATTATAAACGTTTCTAATTGCTGTTTTTAGGTATATGTCTTCCGAAAAATCTGCTCGATCTCTTCCCCACACGCAACCTCTTGCGAACTTATGTATCTCGCAACATTCAAGATCAGGACTTAATGGGTATAAATTTGCTTACTGCAAACCAGCAATTCCTGAATGATTCTCTAAACAATGAATGTGGTGGTGACGAGTCTTCAGTTATTTCGTCGCTTTCTGATGTCTCGTCTGTGAGTAAGCGGTCAAAGTGGCTTGGCGCAAAGCACGGACGCAATAATTGTCTTCATTGTTCGCGTGTGCGACGCAATCGCACTCACGTACAACGTCTTGATAGTGATGCAGCCACATCGGCAGCGGCAGTGATGTCAGCAGCGTCAGCGGCCGGAGCTGCTCTAGCGACGGGTGGTGAACTTTATACAAGCAGCGGTACGTTGGTTGCGGCAACCGCGACGTCGCACTCTGCACGCAGGGCGAATAAACAGTCGCTAACCGCACAGCAGTTGCCAAGTACACAACAGCAATTACCGAAGTCACAGCAAGCACAGCAAAATGCGCAGAGCTCTTCAACTATACAGCTATCTGACATCTCATTTAACTCACCGGAAAGTATACTCAGCGAAGAGAGTATGCCAGATCGTTTGACGGCGAATATTCTATTCCACGTGCAACGTTTGGCGAATCCTGTCAGTGCTAAGCAGTCTAAGATGGCGTTATTAGAGCTGAAACAGAAGCATCCGGCATCTTTCCAAGATATTTGCCTCTATTCGGAGGTGTGCAAATCATTGGGGCGCAGCAGTTATCGGATGAATGCACGTCGCTTTCTACAAGAATTGTTCCTTGATTTAAATTTCGACTCGTTTTACGTAGAGCCGACAGATATACTATTAAAAAAAGATAAAGACTTTGGGGCGTTGTCGGAGCGTATAGAAGCCGAGAGAGCACAAGAGCAAAGCGCAAGTACCCGCTCCTCTACAGTGGGTATTGGTGGCGTTGCTGGAAGTGGCCATGGTGAGGCAAGCGGTGGACCATTTAAGCCTTTGACGGCGCAGGCATTAGCAGGGCTGAGTTACTTGCCTTCTCATAAGGCGGTAGCGCATCTCGGTGGTAAATTACAACCACTAGCTAGTGTTTATGAAGCAAGCTGTGAAAATCTACTACAAGATGGCTCAACAAAGCTTGATGCAAGCACAAAATCAAAATTAAAAGGTGATAATACGCAAGCGGATAAAACAGCTGCGCGATTGAAGGCCAGAGGCCTAGGCACAACATCAGCGTCTGTGAGTGTTGCCTCATCGTTAGGGCGTGATTTCAGGAACGAGCTGCGCATAACCTCCGACAGTGATGAAAGCGATTACGAAGACACAAATCGCTCCACGCAATGGATAGCAGCACCATTGGTGTTGGCGAATGAAGAAACTGATGAAGTTGACGGCATTGCGATTCAACGTTGCTCCATTACCCCCGCCTCATCGACGACTGCCGCATTTTCTTGCAATACGACATGTACAAGCACTGCTTCCAGTCAGCCGACGATAAGCAGCAGCAATTGCAGCAGTGAACAAACGACAAACAGCAGTAACCGCAGCAGTATTTGTACAGTAAGTCGACAGCCAACGATAGCCAGTGGATTTGCGGATATCAACGTCCAACGTACCAATTTAAATAACAACAACAACACAAATGCCAATGTGAACACCAGCAGTAGTCGAACGAACTTGAATGCGAACTTAACCACGAGTGTAAGCAGCGGCAGCATCAGCACGGGCACGGGTGGGTGCGTTGTCGGTGGCAGAGTCAGCAGCGGTGACAGCAAAACCGATGGCACGGTCATACTAGAGAACCAAAACAAAAAGTATACACGCGGACGTTTTTATACGCTTGAATTGGATTTGAGTTGTACGAAAAATAAATTTCCCATTACAGATCGTAGCCGTAATAGTACGAATTGGCAAACGGAAAGTACTGTCGCTGCTGCTGCCGCTGCTACCGCTGCTACGAGAGCGCCTGCGTCCACTGCAGCCGCAACAACAAGTGTGCTTTTGCGGCGAAGTGGCCGGGTGGAAGATGCCGGAGGATGTAGAGGGAAGCAAACGGAAAGTTCATCAACGACGGCGTCAATTTCCAAGCAAATAGAAAACTCACTCACAGCCACATCCACGACAATGGCGACGGGTGCGGCGACGGCGAACAGCAATACGGACTTCCATTATCGACTGCCAATCATGCGGCAATCGTATACAGCGGGCATAATGCCACAAATGCAATATACCAACACCGATGAAAGTGGTTGTGGCAGTGCCGCAGCCAAAAACAGCAGCACTGGTGTAATAGTTGGTGGCGAAGTTGCACTTAATCCGGTAACAGTTGAGAATAATGCTCTTACGAGCAACCAGCCATCGAATACAGCCGTTAGCAGTACAACGCTAACAATAACAAAAAGCCTGGCGGCGTCCTTGGCGAAGCCTATCGGCAGTTTGTACTGTGAAAAACGATTGCAAGCACTTAAAATGGAAACCAAAGCAACTGACGCCTAAATGTTTAGGTTCTGTTCTATACTGCCGTGGTAAATCAGTGAATAGAAAAAACCAAAATCAACACCAAGTTTTTAAGGTTTCGTTTTCGTATACACTCTTTTATTTGTTTACTATTTGTCAATTTCTTGTAACATAAAATAGGTATTCGTTTGGGTTTATGCCATTTTCAGTTCGAATTAAGTTCTGTGAAGCGTGCGAGTAAGTAGTAGAGTCTGTGATAAAAAGAGTAATTTTCTTTATCAAGGCGGGCCAGTGTAGATGGTTTGTAAACGTTGCTGAATTTTGGGGAATCTTAATTATGCAAGCGCTAGTGCTAGGAGTAAAGTTAATTATAACAAACAAGCGTTTACATATTTTAAATAAACACAAATCGAAAATATTGGACATATATAATCAAAAGACTTCTGAATTGTATTTTCTGTGTCTGTAAACAACTATTAAATATCAAATTTTTTTTTAATACTAAGTTTTGATAGATTGGCGTTATTTTCTTTTAAGTTGAAAGTGTTATATAAATTATATAAAGGGATGCAAAAAGTTGTATATTTTATATCTTAAATATGTATTTAGAAAAAAAAAACAACTTTTTCTTTTTCAAAAAAAAAAAAAAATTTTTGGAGTTCTATTTGAACTTAAATATTAAACAGTAATCAGCTTGCCTTGTAATTCGAATGCGTTTTTAAGTAAGGCTTTACCGCCAAACATGCTGCTATATGAAGACATTTTTTTATATCAATAATTGAATTTTCGTTACTCGTGTTGCAACCAAAAGTTCTAAAATATAGTATGTGTATAAAGGTATGTATTTGTATAAAAAATGTATTTGAAGCAATTGAAAAGGAAACCCAAAACTAAATCACAAGGCAAAAACGCATAAAGAAGGTCAGGCCAGCATAGGATATACTGAAATTACAAAAATAACCGTATATTTTGATTGTTAAAATTCGCTTAAAATACGTTTTGTGTTCTGCATTCAACTACACTTACGGACCTACACATTTGCATATATAAAAGCAGGAAAATGTGTTTTATAATAATTTGGTATCGTAATAAAGTTTAATTAATAAGTAAAAAGGAATATTAGGGTCAAACAAGTGTAAATTGGGAGGGGAAACGGCCAAATGAATGAATATACATACATGAGGTGCACGAAAAAATTTACGTTCTATACAAAAAAGTAACAAAAAATTATAGTTTCGTTCCTTTACTTTTCTGACAAAAATCTGAAAAGTGTCAAAATGCAAGTGCGTAAGAAAAATGCGCTCGCTAAAAGATAATAACAGCAATAAGTAAAAGAACGCAAAAATCCAAAAACTCTGGGGAATTTGTATGCGGTTACATCAAGAACAACAACAACCAAATTTTTAACCCGAAGAATGGCAACAACAAAAATCATGACAAATAGAAATTCCATTTTGTTTTGATCGCGGCCAGCAAAAATTCTTCTGACTAAAGGCCAGTATGCAGCTCTTAAGAAAACGGTCATGAAAAAAATGCCATTATTTCGTGTGTGTATCCAAGGAATTTTGTCATCTGACGCTTCACGAGCCGGTTGCATCACTCTTCAAGAAATAATAGAACGGGCATATATTTATGTTGCAAGCATGGGTTGCCTTGTGCTCTTTTTTCACAAAAAACTTTAGAAAACCGTAGTAGAAAGCGTAGAAAATTTCTTAAGTACTGCTTACTGCCTCCAGCACATTTTACACAAGAAAATATCTTAGCTATTTCTTGTATGTGATTTTATATGGAGTTTTTGCTTTCTTGAGAGCTGCATACTGGCCTTAATTCTTGTAACTTCGGACGGAAAAGTGGCACAGTTACTCTCTAATTTCTGCTATCATTTTAAAGTTAAGAAACGCCTTTTGGACTAAATCTGACTACTTCGAACTGTTTATGACTATTTCTGGTATATAAAAAACGCAACTTATTTTAACTTTGTTTTATTTTCTTTAACTGTTGTTGTCCTTTAACATGCCTTACATCACACAAAGGCTGTCTTCATAAACGCATTACTGCAAAACATCAGTCTCTTATTTCCAACTCACGACACATGGTAATGTCCAATATGAGCAACCATGGTAAGATTCCAATTTTTAAATTGGTAAGATTGTGAAGACTAAAAAATTCTGGTGATTTGCAGTAATGCGTTTATGAAGACAGCCAAACAGTTGTTTGACTGGATTGAACTTCGTGGCAAGATCGGTCCAGATAATGCGGAATGCAAAAAAAAACCTAGAATACGCTTTTGTTGGCCCCCGCGGATGTACATTTATTCTCATTTATTGAAACTAATGAGGAAGATTTAGCTTTTCTTTCCACATTTATTCCGCAATCGATTGCCAATAATTTTTTTTGTGGAAGCTTCGACTATTTCCTCATTCGGAACCTCTCCGTTAATTTTCCTCTGTATTCTGCTACCATAAAACCCTTGCCCGGGTAATTAATTGAAGTCGCCTTGAAAGTATGTCCCATCATCCATTATACAGCACTTGAGTTTCGGTAAAAATTTCCTTCTCTGCACTCCTACCTGGCACTTTTTGAACTTCAAACGGCTTTAGCTGAGCAATATTTTCCCTTTTCTGTACAAAGATTGAGAAAGTGAAATACTTTCGAGCCGGCTCTCGAACGGACTTATTTGGGGTGCTCTTAAAATGGGCTACCACTGATTTCGCAAGCGCTTTGTCCACCGATCGGTTCCCACAGTTGAAATACTCACAGCAGAGCGTTTTGCTACTCGTTTTGAAATCCACAACGGAGTTTCGCGCAAAATGTGCGAAACTTTTTTCTTACCTCCTGCCCAGTTGCTGCCATTTCGCTTGACAGCGTTTTTAGACTACGTATAATAAATAAATCACGTTCTTCTAAACTTAAACTAAAATGAAAGAACGTCTTGTCCTTTTGTGCACACCCCTTACGATGTTTTTGTTCCTTTTTTTTTGGAAAATTATAATTCAACTGCTTTGTGAGCTTAACGATTTTAGTTAGCTTCGTTTAGGAGGATTCAAATATTACATTAATAAAGAAGCGGTGCAAGAATAGAACTTCTTTACTGGGAAACTATAATGCTGTATTTCCACCAGGCATTAGGATGAAAACCATTAAGCAAATGGCAATTGGAAAAAGACTTAATGCCTTTTTTAAACGAGGCTTTAATGCTCAAATTTGTCATTAAATTTTTTTGCCATTTAACGCCCAGTGGAAATCCGGCATAATAATTCATTCTATTTGCGTAGCTTTGTAACTGCATTCAAATAACAAACAAATTTTCTTAAAAAGGAATTAACGAAATTGGTTTTATATTTTACAAACAAGATAACTTTGAATGATAATTATCATTAAATATTATAACTCGGTTTTAATGTGTCACTTCTTGTTTAATATTGTGGTACATATATTTTATGTTGCCGAGATTCAGACAAACTTTTCTTAAAACGTTTGTTTTATTTTTCTTTATAACCACTGGTTCGGTTCATCCAAAAGCCAAATCTAGATATAATTTTAACTGATCAATTCTAATTTAAATTCTATTTTACAACAGTTGTTCCTCAATATTATATTTCAAAGCAATAGAAGACTGCAAATCTGTGGAATTCTGGCATAACAATCTATTTAAATATACATGCATTTCAATTTTGCCATTAATGCCTTTTGCATTGGCAACAACGCCCTTATCATTTCGTCATTAGAAAGCAACAATTGAAATATTGTTTTGCCACAAATCCACAGATATATTTGTACATGCATATCGAGCCACAACCGCGAAAATAATGCAGAAATGCTTTTAGAGCATCTACATATACATACATACATTTTTGTATTTGTGCTTAAAAATAATTTTTTTTTAAATTTCACTAACGTTATTTTCGTGGTTGGGACTCGATATGTATTAACGAGACCTTATCCCAAATATATTTACTTGCACATTATAGTTCAATAAAAATTGCATTTCCACACAATACATAGATAGTTAGTTACGATTTTGTTAAAATATTTATAAATACGAATTTACTACTTAGTGAAATTATTACTACAAAAGACAACAACAGAAGAAAAACAGAAAAACTAACCGAATTAAAAGAAAAGCAGCATTTTTAAAATACATGCATACAGATGTGAATGTAGTGTGTTCGGGTTTCAATGATTGCGGCTGCAATGCTACTTTTTATGAAATAGCACCACAAAATAAAAAACAAATGTAATAAAAAAAAACATTTGCAATTTCTGTAGTATTTTAGTATATTAAAGTGCTGTCAGACGTGGCAATGCAACCTATTTCGAAAAGGCTGTCAAATTGAGGTATTTTTGAAAGCATTTGAAGTCTTTCGAAAGTTGTCTTTTATTTCCGGAAAGCGAATTGCACAGGCAATGAATTGCGCGAAAAATAATTAATTACAAGCATATTTGATATTTTAATCAAAATTATCCTTTATTATTTCTCACAAATTCACGATTTTGCACTTGCGGCAAAAATAAAAATTGCTAGTACAGCACGAGCAAGTTTAAATATATTTTCGAAAGCGATTTGCGCTCTCTCAGCTGCAGTCACACATTGCAACTTATATTTCTGAAGCTGATTTCCAAAAAGTTTCAAAAAGATATTTCTGGTTGTCCACATGAGAAAGGGGGAGTTCATAAATCACATGATCGCTTTATGAGGAGGGCGGGGAAGTTGTCTAAGAAATTATCAATATCGGTCACGTATTGACATAACATTGAGTTAAAATGTGCTTTATTTTACTTATTCAATACATTGAAAGAGCGGAAAATTTTATCACGTGATTTATGGGCACCCCCAAAAGTAAAATTTCTCTTTCTCAATTTGACAGCGAATTGCGTGGAAAAGTTGGAAATATTGCCACGTCTGACAGCACTTATACTCTCTGTGACA
>JAPVRG010086967.1:0-18896 GCA_029783565.1 Rhagoletis cerasi
TATATTTATATAAATACCATATGTAACTATACTTATATAACTACAGCTAATATTTGTTCTAATATTGGTGACAATACAGTATGCAGAAAAAATATGTATATTTACACATCATACATATCTACGAGTGTATTATTATTATTATTATTTGAGGAAATATTAAGGCTGCGGTATATGCAGGTCTATTGTGCCACTCCTTTGAAAATCACTCCAAACTTAGTCTGCGCGTATTTATGAAATTAAGCTCTTTAGAGTGTGTCATATTCCAGATTCCCGATAGAGACGATGTTCATGATATTCATTCTTCGAGGTGTATGAGTCTATGACTTATACTAGGTGAGCAATTGTATAATATATGATCTCCATTAGGCCGCAAGTTTTGTAGCATTCGGGGCTTTCGTTGCCATCCAAAACCTAATAACCAGGTACCCATTACAGTTTGATTAAATTATTATGCATATCTGATTAACTCAAGAGACTTGCAATTATCTACAAGTCTTAACGCGGTGTGGTCTTTAATGCCGCCTCAATGTTCGATGTGATATTTATTTTGGACCCAAAAATCCTTCTACCAAACCATTGCAGAGCATCGAGCTAGGATCTGTCGGTATACCAAGCTTGGCAGCCTTCGCTGATCGTTGTGATTATCCCTCTACAAGTGTACATTTTAGATGATAGTACCATTTATGGCTTACTAAAGGATAACTTCAGTGCATTGTGTCTCTGAATTTGACGACAGGCCTCGAAGGTCTCCAACACTAACACCTTCGCTAAGTTGCGAGCCCACTTTTCGATTAGTGTGGCTAGAGGAGGTTTGCATATGATAACTGCTATCATCTCCGTTGGGCAGGTGTCTATGGCTCCTTTAGTGTCTGCTCAGACGAAACTTTGACTTAGACCATAACTGCCGCCAAGCTGAAATAACGGTAGATCCAGGAAATGAGCTGTTTTGACGGTGTTGGACCAAAGAGGTGTTAGCTGAGTGGGTTTTAGGAGACCTTCACAATTCGGACATGTGTTGGGTATGTCGCCGTCGAGTTTGGCAAGGTATGAGTATCTATTCGGATGCTTCCTTTACGACAATTGTCTGGCCGATATTGCTCCATGGGATGCTGGCTTGGCAGGCAGTCAGCCAAGAATATAGGGCTCAAAGCTGCCGCCAAGCTTAATGCTAAGGGCAGGTCCTCCGGTCACAATTATACAGCGACAACCCTATCGGAATTACGGGCAACGGGGAGGCCGACAAACTCGCAAAAGAAGGTGATATTTCAGGAAATGTGCTGATAGAGGCTATGCCGATTCATCGACTAGTAATCAAATGGAAGCACGATCTGCGCACGATCAGGAAGGCACAAAAATTGTGGACCAAACACAGAGCTGCAGGGTGTCTAGTATAATGTGTTGAACATATGATAGCAAGCTCACAAACTTTCTTTTATATCTGAAAAGGGAGGACGCTAGGATACTGGTTGGTCTGCTAACAGGACACTCTTTATTGGCTTCATACGCCCTAAAATTGGCTCTGACCCTAACGCTGTGGACCTTAATGGGGACTGCGGAGGAAAACAGTGGCTAGCCAGCCTTATTTAACCTATTCTACTAAACTATAAAGTCTCTAAGCTATCTAATGCCAGAAACAAACATCGTAGTATAATATCAATACTTCGAACTATACCACAAGTGTGTCACCCTCGTACTACGAATCATCGTAGTTGTTACTAAGCAAAGGAAAACTACAATATTGAAATTATAATTTCTATTCCACATGTGTGTCGCAGGCATACAACTTTATCAACAATATTATTGGATCTTCACATCAGACTTCAGTGGATCTCGAACCCACTCGTTGTACTCACAACAACAAAGCTATGCACACTACGTTACTTTCCATAAACTTTTGTCTAAGCGAAAAAATTTCTATTTGCATTTTACGGAATCCGCTAATTTTTTCTACTTGTCTGACAATTTCTGAAATTAAAGATCTTTAAATTTTTTGGGCTGTTTTCGTGAGCACTTTTTCGATTTATTTTGTTTTTTTTTTGTTATTACAACACGTAATATCCATCCAGCCTTTATTATTTGTATTTTTAATTATTATAAATTTATGAGTGTACAAGAATTAAGTCTACTACAAACTTGTAGCGCCGTATGAAGAATAAATTATATTTCTAATGCTACATTTCATTCTTATTTGTTCCCCCTTTTCAGATCCACAAGATCCCGACGATGATTATCGGCTGGATCCAAAGAAATCCAATGCAGAGAATGCCTATGATATCTATACGGCGCTATGTTGCCGTGACACACGCGACACCAAGCGCCTCGTTTTGCTTAATAGGCTGGCCACACTTTGCCAACAGCAGCAGCAGCAGCAGCAGCAACAACAATCGGAGCAGCAGACTGCGAAAAGCAATTTAGGATTTAACACGGAAGAGTTGCTTTATGGGTAAGTTGAATGTTTATAATTTTTTATTGCCATTTGTTCATTGATGATGCCCTGCATGGAAGTTGGATTAAATTGTTAAAAATAATTTAAAGTCTGGCGATATATTTTGAACACGCCAATGCTTGTTTGCGTTTATTAGTACCTTTTGCATAGGCTATTCTTGTTTGGCTCTTATTATTATTTTATTTGTCACCTCTGGTTAGATAGTAAGTAATGTTGTATGCAACTTTTAAACAATAATTTAACTTACTTCTCTAACGTTCTGTCGGCTGCGATCAACCATCGAAGAGTGATCGACACATAATTTATTTTAAGAAGTGACTAGTCTGCTCAATATCTATCGGGACAACACATGCATAGCTCAAAAGACCCTTTGGCTTTAATTTTGTGATAAACACGCCAATTAACTCGCAGTTAAAACTGAAAAAAAAACACAAAAAGAAGATAGCTGAAGATGGTGTTTGGTAGGATTCGCCCATCTACACAGGCTCAATTAATATCTGGATACTGCAATCTGCTGAGCTGGTATTTATCCAGACCTTAATTCCTTATTAACATTTAGCAGCATTTGACTCTTGCGTCTGTTTTGTTAGGCTAAAGGTGCTACACTCTTATAGAGACAAGTGCCTTAATTGCCACTTAGCTATCCGAGAAATTAACAATTCTCGTTCTGGTTCGTTATGAGACTAAAACTATTTTACACATCTCTTTGATAGCAAAGACTTCAACCAGAAAAACTACTAGCCGAATCTGGTAGTCGAATAGATTTCCCGATTTAGAGGGCCCTCCCCTACGACGTAATCTAATCTTGTCCACGCCCGTATGAAAATTCTTTCCATAAACCAAGTTCCCTCAACCTTAGGACACAATATGAAGTACCCTGATTAATAAATAGATCAACCGGTAGCACACGAAAGATGACATTCAAGGCTTCCTTTGGAACTTGTATTTGCAATAAAGGCTGATTTTAGCACCCGGGAAACATTGTATGGACAAAGTTCATCTCCACACAGCCAGCAAACAGTATACAGTAAGTGGACGAATCACCATCCTGTTCGTCCATGACATAAGATCACGACGTAGATTCCATCCTTACCTACATTGCGGAATGCTCCGCCTTGGATGCGTAGTGTACTCGCTGCTGCCTGCGCGCTTACCACGAAGTCAAAAATCCTCAGATTATTGAGTGATTGCTCTATCGCGTAATAATTTCATCACGATATTTATGGATGGCGTCGCTCCCTTGCTGTATGCTGCTGAGACCTGATTTAAGTTACAGCCTGGAAAGTGCGTACGAAAAAAAGTTGTACTTAGTGTCTCCTTCGAACTGTTGGTTCATCCTCTTTAATAAGACTTCTGAACATAAAATTTCTATTGTTAGTTACCATTTTCTATAAGAGCAGATGCTTGAACTATGTAGACCTCCGCCTAGTCACGTCGGAATGAATTTTTGCTAACATTAGGATTGCTAGTATCTGATTGCCTCAATGTCTTAAATGCTCTAGGAGCCAAGAATACAGTTTTATTAGGATGGATACCGGGTCATGAGGGACATGAGGGACATGAGGGCAATGAGGAGTGTGACTGCCTAGCGAAACAGGAACTACCACAGTATCTTATGGTCCGGAACCCTTTTGTGGACTCACCAAAGCACACATAAAGGAGACCATAAATAACTGGGTAGAAAAAATATTCAACAGGCACTGGATGGAATGTCCATGGCAGAGACAAGCCAAACGATTTATCTATCCTTCAAAAGAAGCTTCAAAGAAACTACTCAATTTAGGCAGAGAGAACCTCAAAACTCTCACCGGGTACTACACGCGACACTGCTCCCTTCGCTATCACCTCAGTAAAATCAACCTCTCAGAAACAAATGTCTGTCGCTTTTGTGAGCTGGACGAAGAAATGCCAGCACACATTCTCTGTGAATGCGACGCTCTCGATAAGCGCAGACTAGCTCACTTGAGTGAAGCTACACTCAATCCATTTGAAATTTTTAACAAAATGCGCTTGGGAGTGCAAGGCTACATTAAAAGCCTCCCAAGACTACATCCAACAGTATTTGATTCTTTGCAGACAGGCAATCAATGCCATTTACCAATATACTGTTACCACTTTTATGAACTCTCACGCGGTAAATGCCGTTATCCAAGTTTTTTTTTGCAGAAAAATAGATTCAGCTGCCGTATGAGACTGGTGTTACTCTGGCGCAATTGTTGATTCTATTTTGTAACAGATTAAACTTCTACCTATCTTGACTTCAAACCGATCTAGCCTGCGTAGCTACTTAGGTCCCGCTTTGGAAGGTTCCCCACAAAACGCTGACCATCTTTTCACTCGTCTCATGAAACTCACTATATTTTTTAGGGGTGTGGGTGAACTCATTATACTTTTGAATTTTAATACTTTTACAGTAAGCATTCAACCAAGAAACTGATTAATTTAAATTTTTGTTAAATTTTTTAAGCCTGAGCGCCTCACTAATTCACACATTTACGCAAGTACGCGCTGCCGCCTTGCGCGCCATTCGTTATGCGCTGGTGACACCGCGGGATGTTAAAATCTTCAATTCAATGCAGCTACAACATTTGATATGCCGCTCTATCGATGTGCTACTGAAAAATGACGATGAACGTGTGCAAGCACTAAAATTGGTAAGTGTAAATACTAGGCACGAAAAAACAAATTGAGTTTTCTAAATCTTTCCCTACATTACTTATAGATTCGCAAAATGCTGGCCATTTCTCCGGCTGATATCAATCCCGTGCTGGTGCGTTGTTTGGTATCACTCGCCGATAGCGGCATCGAAGATGGTGATAATATGTTGCGCGCCTGTTTGGCAACACTATGCGAATTTGCGGTGCTGAATCCTACTTTACTGATCGTTTGCGGCGGTGTCACAGCAATTACGCGCAATGTTCTGGAATGCCACAATCCACGCATTGCCGAGAGTTTGTGCGGCGTGCTGCTCTATTTGCTGGAATGGCCACAGACTCGTAACATATCGGGTGTGCGTCTAGATTGTCTCGCTGCTCCATACTGCGATTTTACATACCGTTTGGGTATCATGGACAAAAACAAGTATGTAAAGTATATTGATTTAAGGAAGAGCAAATTCGTTTATTAATTATTTGCTCTTTTGATTTCAACTCCTCAGAGATGCGCGTGAACTACGTTATACCAGTTGCCGGCTAGCGCTGTTGTCGGTACTGCGTAGCTGGACTGGTACTATTGAGTTCTGTAACCCCAGCAAACCGTCAGGTTTGAAAGCAATAGTTGATACCTTGTATCTAAATCAAACAGAAGTTAGAGTAAGTATATTCAGATATTTAGTCGTTAGTTGTAAATTGGGATTTCTTGCATAAAATTTAATGTGCGCTTTGCTTTTATATACTTTTCAGAAAGCAATAATGGACTTGCTTTATGAGCTTTTAAATGTTCCGCAACTACCATGGACGGATGATTATACGATAGCGCTACAAACTGTCGATCCATCCAATTTTCAGGTAATACATAAATGAAAAATATATATTTATAACTAGCAAATACCTAGCGTCCTTGGCGACGTTTCAAAGGCATTTTTGCGTTGGCCAATGAAAAATCGTTGAGAAGCAAAAAAGGTTTGTAAAGTAAAAAGTCTTAGACTAGGTTGCAATGATATGAATTTATGTAAACGATCCTTGTACTCACTTATGACAAAATTTTCTCGTTTTCAGGATGCATGGCTGCTCGAAAATGGCTTTGTTGCTATGGAGGGCCGTTTTATACTTCCAAGTTTGGCATCACGTGCGCCAAATGTTTGTGAACAACATTTGTCATTATTGCTATACTGTTTTCTAGAGACAGGACTGTTAAATGCACTCGTCGAGGTGATCAGGTCAAGCGATACACATCTGTCGGTGCGCGCAACTGTGTTAATTGGTACGTATGTATATATACATGTGTACATCCGTTTCGAAAATCATAGTATAGTTTTCCATGTGCACCTTCTAATTTTATGCCTCTTTTCATTGTTTCTAGGTAAAATTTTGCATTTAATGCATACACACTTGCCGGCTGATGTTTGTAGTACTAGCCCGGCATTACCTACACTAATTTCACACGCAACTCAGGGTAATCAAAATGCAACCGCCGCAATATCAGCTTTACAAAATTACCAAAAAATGCTACGCAATCGTCCTGCTTCATGTAGTTTATTTTTGGATAGTATTATACAAGGGGGCTGTAAGTCGACCATTATAATCTGATGATACATATCAAGATCACAATCTAATGCAACATATCCATTCTAAATTTTAGCGTTAATACAGACGCGACTGTTTCGCCGTGAAATCAACGCGCAAGATCACGCGCGTTCATTTAGTGGCAATGCGTTACAATCGTCTGCTATGCCTGGCCAACTTACCAGCGGTGGTACATTGGGTATAGCTGCTGGCGGTGGCCTCTTGACAGGCGACCGACAGCGTCTGGACTCGGTTTCTTCAAGTGATGAGTCGAACACGCAGTCATCTTCATCGCGACGTGCAAGCTTTCGTTTTAAACGAAAACTATTACCTTTCTTTGAAAACCAGCGAGTGGCAAAATTAATACGCGACTCGAATGTACTGACCTCGCCTGATGGAAATGGTTGGGATTGGGAAATTGTGATCACTATATTGCGCGTAAGTTGCTACTAAATTATAGGCAAATCTTGAAATCTTGCGGTAATACTATTTCTTTGCAGTCAAACTTAATGCGTCGCGTTGATGACACGGTCAATAATTTTCTGAAATCTCTCTTGGACTATTACAAACCGAGCAAAAATCGTTTTTCACATCAGCATTTGGTACATGGAAGATCAATGCCAGCATTCGTGGTGGCTGGACTAGATTTTATTGATTGGCTCTTGGCTAGTCCTATGGTACGTTATAGCAAAAAAAAGATAAATCTTAACAAATATACATTTTTGGGAGATGAAAAACAAAGGGAATTTCCAGTTCGAGCACTAATTGGAATTTGAAATTAAGTGAAATTAGAGCGCCAGGGCCTCATTAAGGAAGCGCTTTATTTCTTGTTGATTTCATGCTGCAAATACTGTATATTACGTTCTGATTAAAAGTGTATGCTAATTGGGAATATTTAATTGAGTTGGAACTGTATGAATTGAACTCCATTGCAATAGAGAATTAAAATTGCTTTTACTGGCTAACACCAACGGACGGATATATAGCTGCATTCTTCAATTAAAGTTTAACTGTCTCATTCGAGTTTTTCAATATTTTTAACTGGTTTTAAAATATTTGAACTTCTATTTACAGATGGAAAGCATACGCATACTCACAGATTATTTTTCGGACATTAGCAAACAACTACTGGCGGTGAGCACATCTAATCGTGTGCACGATTGCCTATTTAGTCCACAGCACATGAAGGATACAATGTGCCAACAGTATTTTTTATACATTGGCCGCATGTGTCGCGCACAAAAAGGCATTCGAATTTTAACTGACACAGCTGTATTTGAGCAGTAAGTTTTCAAAACTTATGACATTATGAGTATTTTAATGTTCACATCTATATTTTATTTTATGCCTCGTTCGCAGCTTAATCAATTTAGTGCGCAACACAGATTATGTCTGCTATGTGAAGCTAACCGTCTCTGGTTTAGACTACTCTTTAGAATCGGTGACAAGGAAGGTGCTGGCGAAAGCTTTAACTTCAGCAAAAACGCGTAGTGGCCGCTTATATGCCACACAATTTTTAACCGTGTTATTACGTGCGCGTCTACACAATTTCGAAGTCTGGGGCATACCATTGATAATACAGCAAACAAAAGATCCAGACCGCAGTGTTGTACTAGCAGCATTGGATGTGCTCGAAGAGGCTTGTCATGAAAAGGTACTTATACAAATAGCGCAGATTTGAGAGTGTAGAGATACAATTTTGCATTTTCTATTCCTCACAATATTAAGTATTATCTCGAAGAGATTGTTAGCTCATGGCCGAATTTTAAGACACTCGGTGATGTTGGGCGTTTACTAATGGCACGTTACTACTCTCTTTCACGTGGTTTGAATCATATAAAATCGCGGAAACAGGAAGAGATTGAGTACTGGAAGAATGGCTACAATAAGCGGTAAGCAGGGAAACAAATTGTAATTTAATTTGACTTAATATTACTTTTTTCAATTCAATAGTTATGTCCTGCTTGTCGAGGCTGATACACATTCCAGTTTAACATTGCATGTACGCAATGAAGATGGATACTATAGTCGCCGTAATCGCAATACCCGCCCAATTATTATTCCACCAAATATCCCACCTCATCTGTACGGTCAAATGGTGCAAACGGATCAAGGCACTACGGCTTTAAAAGAACATGGTGATTTGGCGCATTTGATCGATGTTATTAGTCAGGGAAATTGCTCAGATGATGCTGAGTGTCTGGAGTTGAAGGCGGCTATTTGGGCTGTGGGACATGCATCTACGCACTCGAATGGAATTGAAATTTTCGTAGAGTCGGGTTCAAGGTAAGAGTTAAGTTGTAAAGGGAAGCTATATTTATTGTTCGTGTATGAAATAATTATAAATTTTATATTAAATTTGCAGAATTAGTAGTAAATGTTGTCCTGCCTAAAGTTATTTACACAACGAAAGAAATAACGTTAAAGACGATTTTGACTTGAAATGTAGTTATTCAGAATCCTTTCGACCTCTCGATCGTTGTCATATTTTTTGTAAACATTTTTTTGTTTAATCGGATCAATATATGTGTCAATCCAGCGCCACTTACTGCACATATTTTTCGCAAGAGTATTTCTCTTCCCGTTGCCAATTCATGTTGCGAGTATGAGCCAAATCGTATGATAAATTTCATTTCATTTCATTTCATTGATTTTTACGTATATGTATCTCGATTCCAACGCCATCTAGCGGGCATGTGTTCTGAAAAAAACAATGGCTTTCCGCAGGATCAATATATGCTCTGAATATGAGCCACATCGGAATAAAAATACCATTTTCACACATATCTCGACTTCATTCAGCCCCACCTTCGCATCTATTTTTAGAAAAAAGTCTCATATACTCAATATACATATGTTCCAAACATGAGCCAAATCAGGTGGCAAATGTAATTTTACATATTTTTTTTTCAAATGTTTCCTATCTCTTATGGGGCCAACAGTATAAACTGAAAACTGCATTGAAATCGGTTGGGCAGTTTTGGAGATTAGCGTGAACGAACGTTGTGACATGTGATTTTTATATATTTGTATTAAGAATATTAATAATATAGTAAGACAGTCCATTTCACTGGGTCAATACTTTAGTAGTTTCGACTGAAGTTAATTGATTAATTTTGTGAGCTGGTAAAATCTTTTATGAAAATACAAACAGAAAATTCGACTTAAAAAAATGTATGATGTATTCCATTGCTTTTCTTTTTAGAATTTACGAAAAATTGGTAATACTAGCAACAAAATGTGTCGTGTACTCAATACGTGCCACCTGCTTTAGTGTATTGGGTTTGATTGGCGGTACAAACGATGGTGCAAATATACTGTACAAACTAAGTACGTTGCTTTTATTCAATGTGACTTCACTTTCTCCTTTCACTCACTAATATTTTTTTTTCATTCTACCTAGATTGGCTGAGTGTTCGCCATGATCGCAATACAGTATGGCCAGTGCATCAACCTGAGGATTGGATGTCCAATAATTACACACCGGTGCGGCATCATTACGAGGACATGCCGCCATACAATTACACGGGCATTGATGACCAAATCGATGGTTCCTATACAGGTAGCTATTGGAATTTACTATTGAGTAGCAGTAGCACAACTGGTCATGATGGCGGTGCAGCTAGTGCTAGTTCAGAAGCACCAGACGCTGCGAATACTACTGCGGAAAGTAGTAAAACAGGTGATGATGTTGCCACAACGAAACTAATACAGCACCAACAACCGCAACAGTCGCAACAGCAAGTGGCTACCGCAAAGTCAAAAACCTTGCCGGAAGGTACATATATGCGTCATGTTAAACATCAGCGTTCGCTGTCCGAGTCAAAAACTACAGATGTGATTAGCCTAATTAGTGGCACAGCCATTGGGGCGATGGGGGTACATTATCCCTCGCATCGCGTACGTTACAACTCGTGCACCGATTCGAATACATCGGGCGTGAGTAGTTGTGAGTCGGTGACAATGCGAATACCGCCTGTGGGGTGAGCACTTGTTTGCATACATATTGTTTTCCGTTCGTACTAAAATTTTTAACATTGCAATACTCTATTGAATTTGAATTATTTTGCAGGGATTTTCAACAATTCCCCCTGAGTCCTATACCGAGTATGTCGAATCTTGTTGTCGATGTGCCGCCACAAAGAAGTCTCTTATTGCGTGGTACCTCCTTAGTTGGTGCTTCATATCTGCGTACCTCTCTCAGTCCAGCCGACATTAAGGGCTATGCACAGCTGCGCTCGTTGCGAAAGTACTGTCGACCGATGGTCTCCGAATCGGCCACAGACGTTTACGATATCATCGATCGCATTGAGTTTTTGTCACTTGGGTCATCGGTGATGAGACCTCGAAAATCTTCTTTCGGCGAATCACAGCGTCATATTAAAGTGCGTAGCTTGGATAGACAGTCTTCGTTGCGCATGCCGTAAGCTATTAATATTATTACATGCATACATATGTATGTGTGTACATATATCGCATATTTTTAATTTATGCATTATTTTCAGGCGATTGGATTTCGAAGAGTTGCAACAAGTGCCACTGCCGACATTAGCCGCACCAAAGTTTTTAGCACAAAACGACTTGAAGGGTCCTTGCTATGCAGGTAGTGTACCCAGAAAAATATTTTATTGTTATATGGGGTGAATTACAACATGTTCAGTGATAGTTAAGGATGATAATGATAATATATTCGAATTTTATGTTATAGAGTATTGTATTGCTCCATGATTTAATGTAGAGGACTCCCAAGATTGAAGCGCACATATTTTATTCATACAAATCATAATACCTATTATAAACGTTTCTAATTGCTGTTTTTAGGTATATGTCTTCCGAAAAATCTGCTCGATCTCTTCCCCACACGCAACCTCTTGCGAACTTATGTATCTCGCAACATTCAAGATCAGGACTTAATGGGTATAAATTTGCTTACTGCAAACCAGCAATTCCTGAATGATTCTCTAAACAATGAATGTGGTGGTGACGAGTCTTCAGTTATTTCGTCGCTTTCTGATGTCTCGTCTGTGAGTAAGCGGTCAAAGTGGCTTGGCGCAAAGCACGGACGCAATAATTGTCTTCATTGTTCGCGTGTGCGACGCAATCGCACTCACGTACAACGTCTTGATAGTGATGCAGCCACATCGGCAGCGGCAGTGATGTCAGCAGCGTCAGCGGCCGGAGCTGCTCTAGCGACGGGTGGTGAACTTTATACAAGCAGCGGTACGTTGGTTGCGGCAACCGCGACGTCGCACTCTGCACGCAGGGCGAATAAACAGTCGCTAACCGCACAGCAGTTGCCAAGTACACAACAGCAATTACCGAAGTCACAGCAAGCACAGCAAAATGCGCAGAGCTCTTCAACTATACAGCTATCTGACATCTCATTTAACTCACCGGAAAGTATACTCAGCGAAGAGAGTATGCCAGATCGTTTGACGGCGAATATTCTATTCCACGTGCAACGTTTGGCGAATCCTGTCAGTGCTAAGCAGTCTAAGATGGCGTTATTAGAGCTGAAACAGAAGCATCCGGCATCTTTCCAAGATATTTGCCTCTATTCGGAGGTGTGCAAATCATTGGGGCGCAGCAGTTATCGGATGAATGCACGTCGCTTTCTACAAGAATTGTTCCTTGATTTAAATTTCGACTCGTTTTACGTAGAGCCGACAGATATACTATTAAAAAAAGATAAAGACTTTGGGGCGTTGTCGGAGCGTATAGAAGCCGAGAGAGCACAAGAGCAAAGCGCAAGTACCCGCTCCTCTACAGTGGGTATTGGTGGCGTTGCTGGAAGTGGCCATGGTGAGGCAAGCGGTGGACCATTTAAGCCTTTGACGGCGCAGGCATTAGCAGGGCTGAGTTACTTGCCTTCTCATAAGGCGGTAGCGCATCTCGGTGGTAAATTACAACCACTAGCTAGTGTTTATGAAGCAAGCTGTGAAAATCTACTACAAGATGGCTCAACAAAGCTTGATGCAAGCACAAAATCAAAATTAAAAGGTGATAATACGCAAGCGGATAAAACAGCTGCGCGATTGAAGGCCAGAGGCCTAGGCACAACATCAGCGTCTGTGAGTGTTGCCTCATCGTTAGGGCGTGATTTCAGGAACGAGCTGCGCATAACCTCCGACAGTGATGAAAGCGATTACGAAGACACAAATCGCTCCACGCAATGGATAGCAGCACCATTGGTGTTGGCGAATGAAGAAACTGATGAAGTTGACGGCATTGCGATTCAACGTTGCTCCATTACCCCCGCCTCATCGACGACTGCCGCATTTTCTTGCAATACGACATGTACAAGCACTGCTTCCAGTCAGCCGACGATAAGCAGCAGCAATTGCAGCAGTGAACAAACGACAAACAGCAGTAACCGCAGCAGTATTTGTACAGTAAGTCGACAGCCAACGATAGCCAGTGGATTTGCGGATATCAACGTCCAACGTACCAATTTAAATAAAAACAACAACACAAATGCCAATGTGAACACCAGCAGTAGTCGAACGAACTTGAATGCGAACTTAACCACGAGTGTAAGCAGCGGCAGCATCAGCACGGGCACGGGTGGGTGCGTTGTCAGTGGCAGAGTCAGCAGCGGTGACAGCAAAACCGATGGCACGGTCATACTAGAGAACCAAAACAAAAAGTATACACGCGGACGTTTTTATACGCTTGAATTGGATTTGAGTTGTACGAAAAATAAATTTCCCATTACAGATCGTAGCCGTAATAGTACGAATTGGCAAACGGAAAGTACTGTCGCTGCTGCTGCCGCTGCTGCCGCTGCTACCGCTGCTACGAGAGCGCCTGCGTCCACTGCAGCCGCAACAACAAGTGTGCTTTTGCGGCGAAGTGGCCGGGTGGAAGATGCCGGAGGATGTAGAGGGAAGCAAACGGAAAGTTCATCAACGACGGCGTCAATTTCCAAGCAAATAGAAAACTCACTCACAGCCACATCCACGACAATGGCGACGGGTGCGGCGACGGCGAACAGCAATACGGACTTCCATTATCGACTGCCAATCATGCGGCAATCGTATACAGCGGGCATAATGCCACAAATGCAATATACCAACACCGATGAAAGTGGTTGTGGCAGTGCCGCAGCCAAAAACAGCAGCACTGGTGTAATAGTTGGTGGCGAAGTTGCACTTAATCCGGTAACAGTTGAGAATAATGCTCTTACGAGCAACCAGCCATCGAATACAGCCGTTAGCAGTACAACGCTAACAATAACAAAAAGCCTGGCGGCGTCCTTGGCGAAGCCTATCGGCAGTTTGTACTGTGAAAAACGATTGCAAGCACTTAAAATGGAAACCAAAGCAACTGACGCCTAAATGTTTAGGTTCTGTTCTATACTGCCGTGGTAAATCAGTGAATAGAAAAAACCAAAATCAACACCAAGTTTTAAGGTTTCGTTTTCGTATACACTCTTTTATTTGTTTACTATTTGTCAATTTCTTGTAACATAAAATAGGTATTCGTTTGGGTTTATGCCATTTTCAGTTCGAATTAAGTTCTGTGAAGCGTGCGAGTAAGTAGTAGAGTCTGTGATAAAAAGAGTAATTTTCTTTATCAAGGCGGGCCAGTGTAGATGGTTTGTAAACGTTGCTGAATTTTGGGGAATCTTAATTATGCAAGCGCTAGTGCTAGGAGTAAAGTTAATTATAACAAACAAGCGTTTACATATTTTAAATAAACACAAATCGAAAATATTGGACATATATAATCAAAAGACTTCTGAATTGTATTTTCTGTGTCTGTAAACAACTATTAAATATCAAATTTTTTTTTAATACTAAGTTTTGATAGATTGGCGTTATTTTCTTTTAAGTTGAAAGTGTTATATAAATTATATAAAGGGATGCAAAAAGTTGTATATTTTATATCTTAAATATGTATTTAGAAAAAAAAAACAACTTTTTCTTTTTCAAAAAAAAAAAAAAATTTTTGGAGTTCTATTTGAACTTAAATATTAAACAGTAATCAGCTTGCCTTGTAATTCGAATGCGTTTTTAAGTAAGGCTTTACCGCCAAACATGCTGCTATATGAAGACATTTTTTTATATCAATAATTGAATTTTCGTTACTCGTGTTGCAACCAAAAGTTCTAAAATATAGTATGTGTATAAAGGTATGTATTTGTATAAAAAATGTATTTGAAGCAATTGAAAAGGAAACCCAAAACTAAATCACAAGGCAAAAACGCATAAAGAAGGTCAGGCCAGCATAGGATATACTGAAATTACAAAAATAACCGTATATTTTGATTGTTAAAATTCGCTTAAAATACGTTTTGTGTTCTGCATTCAACTACACTTACGGACCTACACATTTGCATATATAAAAGCAGGAAAATGTGTTTTATAATAATTTGGTATCGTAATAAAGTTTAATTAATAAGTAAAAAGGAATATTAGGGTCAAACAAGTGTAAATTGGGAGGGGAAACGGCCAAATGAATGAATATACATACATGAGGTGCACGAAAAAATTTACGTTCTATACAAAAAAGTAACAAAAAATTATAGTTTCGTTCCTTTACTTTTCTGACAAAAATCTGAAAAGTGTCAAAATGCAAGTGCGTAAGAAAAATGCGCTCGCTAAAAGATAATAACAGCAATAAGTAAAAGAACGCAAAAATCCAAAAACTCTGGGGAATTTGTATGCGGTTACATCAAGAACAACAACAACCAAATTTTTAACCCGAAGAATGGCAACAACAAAAATCATGACAAATAGAAATTCCATTTTGTTTTGATCGCGGCCAGCAAAAATTCTTCTGACTAAAGGCCAGTATGCAGCTCTTAAGAAAACGGTCATGAAAAAAATGCCATTATTTCGTGTGTGTATCCAAGGAATTTTGTCATCTGACGCTTCACGAGCCGGTTGCATCACTCTTCAAGAAATAATAGAACGGGCATATATTTATGTTGCAAGCATGGGTTGCCTTGTGCTCTTTTTTCACAAAAAACTTTAGAAAACCGTAGTAGAAAGCGTAGAAAATTTCTTAAGTACTGCTTACTGCCTCCAGCACATTTTACACAAGAAAATATCTTAGCTATTTCTTGTATGTGATTTTATATGGAGTTTTTGCTTTCTTGAGAGCTGCATACTGGCCTTAATTCTTGTAACTTCGGACGGAAAAGTGGCACAGTTACTCTCTAATTTCTGCTATCATTTTAAAGTTAAGAAACGCCTTTTGGACTAAATCTGACTACTTCGAACTGTTTATGACTATTTCTGGTATATAAAAAACGCAACTTATTTTAACTTTGTTTTATTTTCTTTAACTGTTGTTGTCCTTTAACATGCCTTACATCACACAAAGGCTGTCTTCATAAACGCATTACTGCAAAACATCAGTCTCTTATTTCCAACTCACGACACATGGTAATGTCCAATATGAGCAACCATGGTAAGATTCCAATTTTTAAATTGGTAAGATTGTGAAGACTAAAAAATTCTGGTGATTTGCAGTAATGCGTTTATGAAGACAGCCAAACAGTTGTTTGACTGGATTGAACTTCGTGGCAAGATCGGTCCAGATAATGCGGAATGCAAAAAAAAACCTAGAATACGCTTTTGTTGGCCCCCGCGGATGTACATTTATTCTCATTTATTGAAACTAATGAGGAAGATTTAGCTTTTCTTTCCACATTTATTCCGCAATCGATTGCCAATAATTTTTTTTGTGGAAGCTTCGACTATTTCCTCATTCGGAACCTCTCCGTTAATTTTCCTCTGTATTCTGCTACCATAAAACCCTTGCCCGGGTAATTAATTGAAGTCGCCTTGAAAGTATGTCCCATCATCCATTATACAGCACTTGAGTTTCGGTAAAAATTTCCTTCTCTGCACTCCTACCTGGCACTTTTTGAACTTCAAACGGCTTTAGCTGAGCAATATTTTCCCTTTTCTGTACAAAGATTGAGAAAGTGAAATACTTTCGAGCCGGCTCTCGAACGGACTTATTTGGGGTGCTCTTAAAATGGGCTACCACTGATTTCGCAAGCGCTTTGTCCACCGATCGGTTCCCACAGTTGAAATACTCACAGCAGAGCGTTTTGCTACTCGTTTTGAAATCCACAACGGAGTTTCGCGCAAAATGTGCGAAACTTTTTTCTTACCTCCTGCCCAGTTGCTGCCATTTCGCTTGACAGCGTTTTTAGACTACGTATAATAAATAAATCACGTTCTTCTAAACTTAAACTAAAATGAAAGAACGTCTTGTCCTTTTGTGCACACCCCTTACGATGTTTTTGTTCCTTTTTTTTTGGAAAATTATAATTCAACTGCTTTGTGAGCTTAACGATTTTAGTTAGCTTCGTTTAGGAGGATTCAAATATTACATTAATAAAGAAGCGGTGCAAGAATAGAACTTCTTTACTGGGAAACTATAATGCTGTATTTCCACCAGGCATTAGGATGAAAACCATTAAGCAAATGGCAATTGGAAAAAGACTTAATGCCTTTTTTAAACGAGGCTTTAATGCTCAAATTTGTCATTAAATTTTTTTGCCATTTAACGCCCAGTGGAAATCCGGCATAATAATTCATTCTATTTGCGTAGCTTTGTAACTGCATTCAAATAACAAACAAATTTTCTTAAAAAGGAATTAACGAAATTGGTTTTATATTTTACAAACAAGATAACTTTGAATGATAATTATCATTAAATATTATAACTCGGTTTTAATGTGTCACTTCTTGTTTAATATTGTGGTACATATATTTTATGTTGCCGAGATTCAGACAAACTTTTCTTAAAACGTTTGTTTTATTTTTCTTTATAACCACTGGTTCGGTTCATCCAAAAGCCAAATCTAGATATAATTTTAACTGATCAATTCTAATTTAAATTCTATTTTACAACAGTTGTTCCTCAATATTATATTTCAAAGCAATAGAAGACTGCAAATCTGTGGAATTCTGGCATAACAATCTATTTAAATATACATGCATTTCAATTTTGCCATTAATGCCTTTTGCATTGGCAACAACGCCCTTATCATTTCGTCATTAGAAAGCAACAATTGAAATATTGTTTTGCCACAAATCCACAGATATATTTGTACATGCATATCGAGCCACAACCGCGAAAATAATGCAGAAATGCTTTTAGAGCATCTACATATACATACATACATTTTTGTATTTGTGCTTAAAAATAATTTTTTTTTAAATTTCACTAACGTTATTTTCGTGGTTGGGACTCGATATGTATTAACGAGACCTTATCCCAAATATATTTACTTGCACATTATAGTTCAATAAAAATTGCATTTCCACACAATACATAGATAGTTAGTTACGATTTTGTTAAAATATTTATAAATACGAATTTACTACTTAGTGAAATTATTACTACAAAAGACAACAACAGAAGAAAAACAGAAAAACTAACCGAATTAAAAGAAAAGCAGCATTTTTAAAATACATGCATACAGATGTGAATGTAGTGTGTTCGGGTTTCAATGATTGCGGCTGCAATGCTACTTTTTATGAAATAGCACCACAAAATAAAAAACAAATGTAATAAAAAAAAACATTTGCAATTTCTGTAGTATTTTAGTATATTAAAGTGCTGTCAGACGTGGCAATGCAACCTATTTCGAAAAGGCTGTCAAATTGAGGTATTTTTGAAAGCATTTGAAGTCTTTCGAAAGTTGTCTTTTATTTCCGGAAAGCGAATTGCACAGGCAATGAATTGCGCGAAAAATAATTAATTACAAGCATATTTGATATTTTAATCAAAATTATCCTTTATTATTTCTCACAAATTCACGATTTTGCACTTGCGGCAAAAATAAAAATTGCTAGTACAGCACGAGCAAGTTTAAATATATTTTCGAAAGCGATTTGCGCTCTCTCAGCTGCAGTCACACATTGCAACTTATATTTCTGAAGCTGATTTCCAAAAAGTTTCAAAAAGATATTTCTGGTTGTCCACATGAGAAAGGGGGAGTTCATAAATCACATGATCGCTTTATGAGGAGGGCGGGGAAGTTGTCTAAGAAATTATCAATATCGGTCACGTATTGACATAACATTGAGTTAAAATGTGCTTTATTTTACTTATTCAATACATTGAAAGAGCGGAAAATTTTATCACGTGATTTATGGGCACCCCCAAAAGTAAAATTTCTCTTTCTCAATTTGACAGCGAATTGCGTGGAAAAGTTGGAAATATTGCCACGTCTGACAGCACTTATACTCTCTGTGACA
>JAPVRG010086975.1:0-14117 GCA_029783565.1 Rhagoletis cerasi
AGCTACAAGTAACGGGTCAATTAAGCTCAAGATATTTGAAATGAATTAGACTACTTCCAAAGTTACGGGCACATATGTATATCTGATGTACGAAAATGGCCCGGACCTCTTCACATGCCTACACGAGACCAACTCATCTAACACCTCTGCCTGTGGTCCCACGCCTTTGAATCTGCCTGCTTCCTGGCTTTACCGAGACTTACGACAATACTTAGTGAAACCAGAAATAAAATAAATAAATAAAATGCAAAATAACATGCTGGAAGCACTTTTGACTATATGCACACTGCTCTTGAACAGATGGGCCTAATATCAACTCAGAGAGTGCTGGGCGAAAACTTGGTATCTCTGGCCAAGGTGAACAGCACACTAACCGATTGGATTACATATAAGCAGAAGTCTGAACATCTTGGCTAGCCCTTTTTAGCCTATCCTAAGCTTAGGTTACTTTTGTTTTATATTTTAGCTAAGTCCCAAAAACTGCGTGGTCTTCTTTGATTGTGTTGGAGATTGTGAGTCTAATGTTAGCGGTATTAAACGGATTGTTTCCGCATATTGAAGATATTTCTGTTTTCCGGGGAAAGTTGAGGAAATACAAAGCAGAAAAAAATTTATTCAAAAATATATATTAAAATTGTATAAGTACATATATGTATACCTATATCATTAACAAAATATACAAATCTATGTATGTTATTATTTTTTTAGTTTAGGTATAACTCTACAGAAAAAGAAGAATCGAGTTATCATAAAATCATTTTGTATTAGGCAAATTTTTCTGGTATAAACGTAACAGATACTTATGTATAAATGCAATTTCTGGCATACAGTTTCAGGCAACGAATTTCAGTCCGAATGTATTACTTTTAACTCAACTCTTTAGTTATTCTTAAAGTTTGCTGGACGCTTCTCGACGAAAGCAGTCATGCCTTCCTTTCGGTCCTCCTGAAAGTCGAAGTACATAAATTTATTATATGGTTACATACGTATACATATTAATAAATATATATATGTGTAAATATGTAGCTATGAAAAACTATTTAAGCTCCTACTCACAGTTGAGAATGTGGCATGGAAAGTTCTGCGTTCGAACTTCAAACCCTCGTGCAGAGTAGTTTCATATGCTGTATTCACTGCCTCCTTGCACAGTTGCACAATCAGTCCAGAGTGTGTGCCAATCTTCTCGCCCAATTTAACAGCTTCATTTACCAACTGATCCACGGGCAACACCTTGCTTACCAAACCCATTTGCTCAGCCTCAGCAGCTGAGATCATATTACCAGTCAGGCACATTTCCATAGCCTTGGATTTGCCAATAGCGCGTGTCAAACGCTGAGTGCCACCACCGCCGGGGATGGTACCCAGAGCAATTTCAGGCTGACCGAATTTCGCCTTTTCGCCAGCGTAAATAATATCGCACATCATGGCCAATTCACAGCCACCACCCAAAGCAAAACCATTTACAGCGGCAATAATGGGCTTCTGGCAGCGGGTGACATCGGTCCAATCACTCAAGAAATTATTCCTAACACAATAAGAGTAGGTATTTGATTGCATTTCCTTTATGTCAGCGCCAGCGGCAAATGCCTTCTCATTGCCGGTGAGCACAATGGCGGCAATATTTTCATCCCTGTCGTACTCATGGAGCGCTTGACCTAGCTCGTTCATGAGACCGTTGCACAGAGCATTCAGAGCTTTGGGGCGATTCAATGTGATGACGGCGACATTTTTCTTCTCTCCAGTCACTTCACGTTTAATGTATTCCAAGTTGGCGGCTGCAAAGAGAATGCAAAATTAATCTATACAGAACTATCAGAATGAACGGCTCAATAAACATTACTCAGCGCTGTTTCAACTGCATTAATACATACTACAGCGTTTACAAAAAACCAGAATGGTCACCCTCACCGACAGAGTGCTTTATAAGATCTGAGGGACGATCATTAAAGCGAATTGCTCTTTAGACCAAAACCTGCCCCTCGCCAGCTCTACTCGTACTACTTAATGCGCTGCTAAATTTTCTACCTGTCGATATAACAGATAAGGCTTGGAGGGTTGGTTTATGCATTTATTTTTTGCAGACCTTCCAGAATCTTAAAGTAAATCCGAGCCGGAACCCTCCGTTGTACACCGGCGCTGAATTGGTCTGGATCCCTTTCCACCCATATTTTCTCAAGCAAGAGAGGATGGATCGAAATTAAATGGAAAAATGGATGGCGGAGAACTCCACTAAAGCCTCCAAATATCCGTAATTTCTTTCACGCAGTGGTACTCCACACGAAAGAAGAAGCGGAAAAGATATTTACATGCGCTGCTTCTTTAATCGTTTTCATGGTTTTCCGAATTTCAGCAACCAAAAAGATTGCAAAATTCGCATTACTCCGCAAATAGGCACAAATCTGAAAGAATTTCAATAACATCCCGCGCTTTTTTTTTAAGAACATATCGCTAGCTCGAAGTGAAAAGTTGCTAAGTCCAGTTTTTCAAATTTTGCTAAGCACTTTTTTTGCAAACATTCCAAGCTAAAACAACTCCAAACGAATCAAATTCCACAACTTTGATGAAAAGTTTTTGTATTCTTTGGGAGTTATCACATTTTCAGTGACCTGTGACTACTTTGTTATTGTAAATACGTTTTTCGACTGAAATAAAGATTAATTGAAAGTTGTGGTGTGTTTTGGAACGATTTTTCGTCACCCCTTATCAAACTTGGTTTTGAGGCAAACCGGTTGCGGCGTTGTGCCATCTTCACTGTCATTTTTCGTTCTGAATAGTTTCTGAATGTCCGTCAAATGTTTTTTTATGGTGCGCATCTTTAGCTAGGTAAAAATCAGCTGTTTACATCTTCTTGTTTACTGCGACCAGCATCGTAGCAGCAGAGGAGAAAATATAAGTTAAAGAAGCTTTTGAGAGTTGCGAGTTGTAATTTTGACCGACACTGTAAATAAAAACATGTTTAACTCTTGACGACCGAGCGGTCTTAAGGGGCCACTTCTTATTTTGTAGTTTTATTACAAACATTTGAATGTAGTTTTTTTAAGTATTCGTAAAAAATAAAAAGAAAATGTTATTGACACACTATTATATGAATAGGCACACCTTTTACGGCTAAACTATAGTTCTAAGGTATAAACAATTATACATCATTAGAAAGGCATTTTGATTCTGATGTGCAGACAATTTTTAAAATTTCAAATTAGTTTAAAATAGAGCGAAAAAATCAATTCAAAAGTCACACCAATACCAATACCATACATGTACATGATTGGGGCGGAAATGCCTCCTAAATGTATGCTTTAACATTGATAGTGAAATGCGAAGCGCGGTGTAAGAACAATTTAGATTGAAATTAATGCAACGATGAAGGTAAAGTTGAATATGTAGATGAAGAAATTAATAAAGGAAAAGATAAAAGGAAAGAATAAAGATTCGTAAAGATAAAGACAAAGAGGATGGCAAATTCAAATATTTAATATAATGTCAAAGGAGGGGGTGAATATGTAGATGCAGAAAAGAATAATAAAGAAAGATTAAGATTAGGATGGAGGTAAAGGAAAAAATAAAGAAAAAGAGAAATATAAAGATGAGAAGATAAATATAAAGGGTGTTCAAAATAAAGATGAAAAAATGAGAAAAAGGTAGAAATAGAGAAAGTGATAGAGATAAAGATAAGAGGCAGAGAAAAGGAACTGAATATGTTGTGTTATGCTATGTTATGATGTGTTATGTTATATTATGTTATGTTATGTCATGTCATGTTATGTTATGCTATGTTAGGTTCTGTTAGGTTATGTTGTGTTATGTTATGTTATGATATAATATATTAAGCTATGTTTTGTCATGTTATGTACGTTATTTAACGCATTTCAACTCAACTCACCATAGCTCACGTTAAATCACCTCACTTCATTTCAACTCACTTTCCCTTAACTTAACTGAACTCACCTCAAGTCATCTCACTTCGGCTTCAAAACTTACTCCACCTGACTTCACCACATCTAAATTTAACACACCTCAACTCCCCACACCTGAATCCACCACTACTTAACTCACCACATTCAAACTCACCTCGCCTAAATTCACCACACCTAAATTCATCACACCTTAACTCAGCGCACCTCAACTCACCACAGCAAAATTCACCACACCTAAACTCACCACACCCAATTTCACCACATGACATGATATCACTTGATATGGCATCAATGACATAACATCATTTGACGTAGCGTGACATGACATCTTTTCACATCATGTCACATTGCATTACCTGGTATTTCGCCACAATTAAGCTAGAGGCGCAAAGTTTACAACTTCGCTCATCTACGTGAAATAAAATAAAACAAAGTAAAGCAAAGTAAAATAAAATAAATAAATAAAATAAAACAAAATGGAATAGAATAGAATAAAACGAAATAAAATAAAATAAAATAAAATAAAATAAAATAAATATAAAATAAAATAGAACACAATACCAAATAAAATCAAGTAAAATGAAATGAAGTGAAATGAAATGAAATGAAAAGCAATAAAATAAATTGAAATAAAATAAAATAAAGTAATATAAAACAAAATAAAAATAAAATAAATTTAAAAAGAATAAAAATAAAAAAACAAAAATAAAAGAAACAAAAATAAAAGAAACAAAAACTCTTTGGGGAATTTGTATGCGGTTACAAAAACAAAAACAACAGAATATAATTTAATCTTATATAAGATTGCTGGCCGTTTTGGTGGTTGAATTTCAACCACTGGGCGATCTCTAGTAAATATAATTTTATTCTTCAATAACTGTATCTTAGCCAAACTGAGGGTTATGTAAAGTTAAGATTTAAGAAAAATCTAATAATTTACTAGATAGCAAAAAATTAGATTTTATCACCAAAACAAAATCGCAATACTTTTTTATAATACATCTTTAATATCTATTCACTCGTAGCTTTAGTCTCCATAACAACTTTTTTGAATAATGTTCTCTAATATTTTAATAACAGCAATTACAATTTACGCTTAATATCTCACAGTCAATCGAATTTTTAAGTGCACTTTGACTGCTGTTTGTTTACTACATAACCGCTTTTTAGAAAAACAAAGTTAACCATCCTACATTTTAGAGCATTATCTAAAATATGGCATTAAAAAAGTGATGTTAACACATGTAAAAATTTGTTTTGTCCACAAAAACGGGCATATGGACCATAGTGGAACGTTTGTCTGGCGTTCTTCATTCAGCGGTAGAAATTTGCCGTGTGCGCATTAAAAATTATTTAAATAAAATTATTTATTTGTATATTAAAGTTAATAAGGAATATGTTTAATTTAATAAATATTTTTTTTAACTCAACTTGAAACGAATATGCCAATTTGAATATTGAATAATCTATTATTTTTAAATTTAACGTGAAACGAGTATTTTTATTTTGATATTTAATGAACTAGGTATTACTTTTCTAAGTTAAACATTCTATTTTTTATTTAAAAAAGCTCATAAAAATATCTCAAATGTATTACTATTCCATAATTTTTTGAAAAAGCTTATAAATATATTGCACATGCAATATTATTTTACAATTGAAGGGGTTAGAATCAAAAGGATCTAAGTACGACCGACATTGTTTTGAGATAATTAAGGTTGTAGTTGATTTCCTATTGTAAATTCTAGGTAAATGCATTTAGTACGTTTATTGCCCGGTCAATAGATGGCACTACAATGTCCGAAATGACTTGGATCTCTTTGTCACCAAATAAACACTATATTTAACTATACAAATATGGGTATAACTTATATTTTCAAAAAATTTATTTTAGACCTTATGATTCTAACCCCTTCAATTGTTTTCTACAATTGCTGAGATAGTCGTTTTTAATAAATTCTCAAGTATTTTGCAAGCTTAACAGTTAAATCGGTAAGCTTATCATATATGGCTTTCAAGTCATTTGGTTAATTGGTTTGTCTTTTTAGCGCCTAGATAGTTGTGTGTATCTTCATTGCTGTCCTATCGTGATGTTTTCTTTTTTCCAATGAGAGTCATTATGCCTGTTCATGCAGCAAATAATTTTTAAAAGTTTTCGAAAACTATCATGTTTTGGTGTTCATGCAACCAAAAATCTTGCAAAGTAGGGGAAATTGAGAGAGCAAAGTGACAGCTCACTTGGAGGGGAAGTTGCAAGTTTTTACTGGAAAAATGTTTGCCAGCAAAAACTTGCAAGCGTTAAAACAGCTGATCGCATATTGCTGGGCGCAATTCAAACTAATAAACGAATTTTTTGTGGGGATTTTATAGTTGAAATTGACAAAATAAACCTATTAAATATATAAAATGTTATGAAATACTGTTTTTATTAGGAAATTACTACGAATAAATAACAAATCAATCAGCTGTTCGTAAAACTTTACTGGTTTTGCGTTCACGGTGTTCTTTAGATATTTTTCTCATTGAGAGCGAATTCTCGGAAATTGAGTTGCTGGAGAGTTACTGGCAAGTTACTGGATAATTTTAGCATGAACAAACCTATTTACATACATACTACACACAATATGTAAAAGCAATTTATATAGTAGTACATTAGCCGGCATTAGCCAACTACTGAATTATAAACGCATGTACATACATATGTACATTTGAGGCAATAGGTATGTTCGTTTAAAATCTCCAGTAAGAAACATCCCACAAGAGATATTCCGGCGAAATGTCATCTGTTCTCTCATAAGAGAAAACTATCCAGAATAGTTCGCGAACAGGAAATTTGCTGAAACTTGCAAGTTGACGAATAGCTGATAGAATTTTTGTTTACATTCAAAAGTGTAAAATTTAAAACGTTCGAAAACTCATCACAAAGTGTTATCCTGACCCAGTTTATTGATTAAACGAATAACTACTTAGTTCTAACAAGTTTAATTAGTCGCGTTTTATCATTTTTAACTTCGAAACCATCAAATTCAATTTTGTGATTTGCGTAAATTCCTACCAGCTGGTTTTGATCAGCTGTTTTCCTGTTGACAAATTGCTGTTGGCAAAAATTTTTACAGCAGGAACTAGCAGCTTCCCCTCAAAATGAAATGTCACTTTGCTCTCTCAATTTCCCCTACTTTGCAAGTTTTTTGCGTACGCGAACGCAAAAACCTGTAAGTTTTAGAAAACTTTCAATAATTAACAGGTACGCGAACGCAATTATTATTAGTAATTTAATTAAAAATATATTTTGTTGCTCGACCTGTTATCGCCAACTACTAACACACATATCACATTTGACAGCAGTGGCTAATACTTAGCACGAAGCGTTAAACTAAATCAACGCATGTCACTAAATGGTTATTACGTAATCAAGAATTTTGTGTAAAACAACACTAAATTTATGGCTAAGTTGCATGTACACACCCCTTTTTCCAATTGAAAGACCTTGCACTTGAATACAGCACTGGCCAAGTTGGTGTCATGGAAGTGCAGTTGCAAAGGTGCGCACATACAGACATCTGTATTCCAAAGTCCACATTATTCATATGTAGATATGTAAGTACAGACATACATATGTACATGTTTCACAATGGAGATAAAGATCTCAAGAAAAATCAAGTGCATATCAATTTCAAAGTTCATATTCAGCACTGTTTAATACTTTACAAACGCGATTAAACAAATGTTTAAGGCAATAAGTTGAAATTGTTCGTAGGTACCTACTTACCTGATGCAAAAAAACGCGGTGCCAACTGTGGCTGCTTTGCTGTCAGCTGAAGTACATATTGAGCGCGTCCAGCTAAAAGTTTTGCAATGTTCGCCATCTTTACACTTGGATATGAATTGAGTTTATTAGCACACCCGCTGTAACGAAAACATATACACAGATTAAATATGTATGTTTTTCTTTAGTTTCTTATTAGAATTGCCAATATCAGCAGCAAGTTACTTACCCTAAGAAGTCTGGAAACGGAATACATAAATTATTGTACAGCCGTAATTAAGTTTAGTGTGCGGTGGTAGCATTGGAATAAACACGAGTGTGTTGATCGTGTGTTTTCCAATTGGAAATGGGCGTGAGGAAATGAGATAGCAACTTTGTCGTTCAGTTGCCGGTTTTCTATGGTCTGTTGATAAGGTGAATGTACATATGTACATATGTACATACAGACCATGATCCAATAATAAATAAAATGTAATGAAAAAAAATGTATTTTACTAGTCCGGCCATAAGAACCGTGCTAAAAACAAAACAAAAAATAAAAAGAAATTATTGAATTATGCAGACGTTTGTACATTAGGGTGGTAAAAAATTACACAGGAAAATCCACTTTTTGGAAGAAGTTCTGCCTAGGATCTTACGGGGGTCTATATATATAGTGAAGCTGCAGAGATGAGGAAGAGGAAGAACCCGTGGAGCACTTCTTCTGTAGTTGCCCAGCTTTAGCCAAGAGGAGAGCAGGCTCTTTAGGTAGGCCCTTCTTTAACTCTCTTACGGAATTATCATGCGTAGGAATAAAACCAATCCTGCGCTTTATAAGAGCTTCAAAATGGTTCTCTGAAGAATAGTTACCGAGGTTCCCGTGCTCTGCAGTGGTACCACAATGGACCTTCAAAAGGTCTAAGTGAGTTGGTCATTTGAACCGACTGCCACATCAACCTAACCTAACCTAGTGGGCTGTACAAACTGCCAGCAAAATTTAAAAATTGAGTAAATGCATCTAAGTTATTAATTTGCAATATCGTATGAACATAAATTTTATCAAATACCCGCTAAACATCTTTTCACTTTTATGGTATGTATTGGGGCATTGAAAATTTGGCATGTTTCCACAATCCTTCGATAGTCTTTGTGTGCTGCTGAGTATCCGGATCCTTAAAGTATGGGGAATGGTTCACTTTGAAACAAATGTAGCCTTCATCACTCGGACAATCCTACGCCTGAAAATGTATTATTATAAAAGTAAAATCAAAATTATTTGTGTAATATAAATTTGTATACCTTCCAAATATCGAATACTGTAATTGTGCTCGACAAAATCCATTCTTTGATTATGGCCAGTAAGGTATTTCTATCCCTTGTTTCCACGCGTACTACGAAGCACTTATTAGTGCCCCGTTCCACCCCACTGAATACCCACTGGCCCTCAACAACATGACCCTTGTGGTATTGACGGCGCCCAAATTCGCTCTCATCTATTTCTACCGTGATACCCATGCCTTGCCTATCCTCTTTTTTTTACAACGAGTTCTTTATATACTACTTCAGGGCAAAAATTGCTCCAATCGACCGCTGTGTGATGACTTCCTAATTCAGCTTCTGCGATTATGTCCGCTTGGCTCATGTTTCTTGTCGAAAAAAGTTTGTGCGCGAAATGAAACCTTTATATCGCATGAAACTGCCTTTTTATTCACTTTTTTATGGCATCTACAAAAAATTAGTTATTTTACATAATTTTTATATTACTTTATTCTCTTACCGCCATATGTAACCATCAATAGTATCAGGGCACTTTAATAGCTTTAGAGGGTGTCCATTGGGCCATAGGTATGACCCTTCTTTAGGAATAAGATTCAACCTGACTAATTGCTGGATTATATCCTCAGTTAAGTTTGGTGTTTCACCACAGTTAAACATTTTAAATTTTTTTTTAATTATAATTTGCTTCCATTTTACACTTCTTGCTTTTCACGTGGAACGATAAAACTCAATAGATTTGATTTTATTGCGAATCACGACGAAATTAACAATTAAAGCAAATTACGTTATAAACAACCGTTATTTTTGCATTTGCTGTTAGAAAATGCAGGTGGTTGCCACTTTACACGAATATAAGTACACTTAGGTCTCTTTTTATGCGGTTTTTCAAACCATTGTTTTCGCTGTAGCGATTTTGCTTTTTTGAGAGTTGTCATTACTTTTTTTCATGGTGTAAGAGACAATGCTTCTGATAATAAATTTTTCTTTGTATTCTTAAATAGTTCATGTATTTATTGTGGCATTTTTTTTTTTTTTGTTTAAAATACAGATAAAATTTTATTTATTTCATTAATTTTCAGTTTTACATGGAATAATAAGTATTGAAGTGAAGAAATAAATTGTTTTATTTTGCTTAATATTGCCTTAGATTTTTTTATGCGGTTTTTTTAAATTTTTTAAAACAAGTATTTGTAAGTAAGGAACTTTTTTATGCGGATTTTTTTATGCGGCTTTTTGAGGAACGCATATACCGCATAAAAAAAGACTTAAGTGTACTAAGTTTTAAGATAGTTTGTATAACAATTTATATACCAAATTAAAGGTGTTTTAATGTTATTTTGAACTGTTATAGCTCTGTGCATAGTTATCTACACTTTTTTTTAGTAAAAAATTTGTTTTTTCAAAAATTAGTTTTTCTATTAAATCGTTTTTGTCAAATTTTATCCACATAAAGTATATAAGAAGGGATTTTATTTACCTTTCCAACGATACCATTTTTTTTAAATTCGGTGGGGAATTTTTCGAAATATAGCCAATTTAGGTTTTCGAAAATTCCCCCTGCGCCACTCTATAGCCACGAAAATATAAGTTTGCACCAAAAAATTTGTGTACCAATAAAATCAGGAATTTGTATGCCGAAATAAATATTTTCTCTTCGAATAAAAATATTTCCGTTCAGAAATATTCCAACAATAGAACTATGATGCAAATTTAACTCGAAAGCTTTACTAACTTCTTTTTCAAAAAGTGCGTGATGTGGTTACGAACACATAAAATAACTAATTTTTGTAAATAGGAGATGAGATTATGAAAAAGACGAGGTTATGAAAAAGTTGTTAGAAAAATTTTGTAGTTAAATATGTATTATAATTTTGTTGTTTGAAGATTTCTGAAGGATAATATTTTCATTCGATCAAAAAACATTAATTTTGAACGATTTTATAGCGATTGTACGAAAAGATGTATTTTCTCAATGCAAATATCGTCGCTGCGCCAATAAAAAAAGTTGTGGTTTTAAAAAAAATTGCTTACATATTTTTTGCATTTGCCGCTTTATATATGCTCGCAGTACTAGAAATACTCTAAAAAAAATTAGTTTTTTTGCTTTCCTAAAAAGTTACTGCAAAATACATAACTGTTTTCGTTGGCACAGCGACGATTTGTGGAAAATTTTAAAGCCCTGGCGGCACGGGTAAATGTTAACCGATTTCAAAATAACAAAATACGGATCTCCTTATTTTCGATATTCGTTAATTCTGGGTGAAAAAAATTTGGGACCACGCTAATGTAAATGCTTGCATTGGAGTGGTCCAAAAAAAATTTTCCGAGATAGGGGTCGGGACATCTTCCAAAATTTTTCCTCTTGCAGAAAGAGGTGCTAACCCCAAACTTTACGTTTCTAAGTATAAATTTTGAGGACGCTCATGAAATTTTTATCTTTTATTTTATAAGCATTTTGTACAAACAATTGGTTGAGCAACCTAAAAACATTTCAATTTTAAATTAGCTGGAAAAATATTACAAGCTTCAGTGGTAATGGCAACAGCAGCTTTTTATAAAAAATCACAAAATTTTGGTCCTTCAAGACGTAAAAAGTGTAAAATTTTTTGTATATGGATCATTCCATACAATATTTACACCTCTTTATCGAAAAAAAGAAGACACCTATTTTTTTATTTCGTTATGATATTTAAAAATCTCGAAAAAAAATTCCCGAAATTTTGAACTCACGGAGAAGTATCTTTTTTCACTTGTTTGCAGTTAATAAAGCATTTGTCGAAGAATATCAGTTAAGGTATCAAAATGTGCGTAATTACCTCGGCTTTCCATGAGAGTGTGTGTTAGATTAAATTAAAAAAGTTTTGCATTAAAAAAAGGCATTTTTTTATTTTTTTTTATTAACTTCATCATGTCCGATTTTTTTGTTTCTCAACCTGAATAGTTGTCAAACTTTATGGAGCAGGCTGTAAAAATTTTAGAATGGAATCTCCAAAACTTTAGAAGTTACGAGTTTTTTCATGCCTGCGTACATAAAGTTTCAGCGCGCAGGCATGCGCTGGCATAACTCACACTCTCATGGAAAGCCGAGGTAATTACGCACATTTTGATACCTTAACCGACAAATAGTTTATTAAACTGCAAGATTTTCGAATATCATGACGAAATAAAAAAATAGGTGTCTTCTTTCTTTCGATAAAGAATGTAAAAAAAAATATTTCACCCCAAAAAAATATTGAGGTGTAAATATTGTATGGAATGCCCCATATGTTAATTTAATGTCAAGAACGCGCCAACTAAGCGACTAAAAACATACAAAATTGGACCACTCTAATGTACATATGTACATACATATGTATGTTAATATTCCACATTGAACTCATTGCAATACAAAGGCAGTTATGAATGTAATGTTTTATTTTAAATTATTAGTTTTTAATAACTATCTACATATATTGATGGCCCCTTGCTACTTTAGCACCACTGGCTGTGCGAAAGACTATCTTAACTCGATGAACTAAATATCTTAACTTTGTACTAACTCAGCGCTGTCAGATAAACTATTCTAACTCAGACGCGCCTCAATTTATTGTGTCGTATGTTAAGCTGGCGAGTTAGGACACAATAAATATACATAGGTGTGGTTAGGATAGTTTGTCTAACAGCGCAGAGTTAGTACAAAGTTTAGATAGTTCATCGGGTTAAGATAAGTCTTTCGCACAGCGTTCAGTTTAAGATAGATTGACGGCTATAGACTAGTTGAGATGGTGGTAGTGATATTTGGTCCCCATTTCGTGCCCATAAATCCAAAACAACAGGCATGTTCTGCATTTCACTTTCACTCGGATTTCTTCATTTCACCCGTCATTTTGAGATAGGCTCAACAATCAAATTCACTCGGAAGTGAAACTAAACTACCGATTTTTTGGTTTTATTATTTTGGGTTGGTTAAAATAATGCTTCAGCTATCGAAATATGTCCAAGAGGGGACCCGACCTTTTGCACGTGTTTGTATGATCAGTGAAGTAAAAGTGTAATGCTAAAGCTTAAAAGGACGACAACAGCTATAGGAGCGATCGATTTGAATTTTATAAAATGGGGGTTTCTTTTACAGATGAGTGCTATATAAAGTACAAGGTAAATATTTTTTTAATATTTTTAAGTGATTAATATTTAATGAAATATTCAATTGAACTTTTTACTAAAAGCAGTTTAAAGAAAAAGGTATGAGTAATTTTCACTAGGTTTCCCAAAAAAGTAGATGTTTATTTTAAGATAATTATATTTTAAACTACAATACTAAATATTGAATCCGACCGTTTCCGACGTTTTGTTTGAGACGCGATTTTGTTAGTTTTTCTGAAGAAAATTATTTTTAATTAATTTTTTTCAACCAGTTTCGATTTGCCTAACACAAAATGTAGGATACATGTCAACATGATCATATTATAATTCAAGAGTATTTTTTTTTAAGAATTTAAAATACCAACTTAAAAAACATAATAGTACTCAATACTACGTGAATTTAATAAAAACGGCCATTTTGTTTTTTATTATATGGATTTCAAATTTGAATTTAGTGACACCAAAAATTCTTAAAAAATTTAATAATAAGCCATTCTTTTACCGCTTGTAAGATCGGTCATTTCGTTTTTGATTTTTTTGACTTCAGATTCAAATTCAGCGACCTCGAAAACCGCTGTTAGCTAGAATTTGTGTGAATATACTTTTATTACATCATGGGCACAAAATGGGTATCAAATATCACTGTGCATCGGTATAGTGTCTGTACGCCCTTAAAAACTTATAATTATTCCAATGAAAATATATCACTTTCATGGGTTGCCGATTGGGTTTACTATTTAGCCGTTATGCTTCAAAATTTTTAATTGTAATAGCTAAATTGTGATATAACAACAGTAGGAGTGAACGGCCTACAGCTGCAATCGACTCCGTTCGCTCTGTGGGTGTCATCGTCCTCATATCGATCCGCAAAACTTTTTTAATGATTTAAGATGGCACATAAACAACAACCATATATCGTCGGTCCCTACGAAGAGTAGCACATTTCACTATTTGCGTGGAAGAGTAGCACATTTCAGATTTTTGCGTGGAAGAGTAGCACATTTCAGATCTTTGCGTGGAAGACTAGCACATTTCAGATTCTCGCTTGGAAGAGTAGC
>JAPVRG010086982.1:0-12116 GCA_029783565.1 Rhagoletis cerasi
TGGATGCTTCAAAACGGCAGTTACAAATCTTTTTAAGTAAAATCCTTCTACCTTACCTAAATATCATCTCCTAAAATATTATCTTTATCTATTATATAAATATATATGTTTTTTTTTTATATTCGTTACTATTACTTAAAATTAATCAATTATTGGATTATTTGTACACTGAAAAGACCTTGCGTTTTACTGTACTTAACAAGTTAATAAATAAATAAATAAATAAATAAATATATCTCCATGATAAATGAAAATTTATTCGTCATTCGAAATTACTTGAATGAAGAATAAAAATTTATTCGTCATTCAAAATTATTTAAATGATGAATGAAAATTTATTCTTTTTTTCGTTCAATTATTCATTTTCCTGATTACGCCCCTCCCTGCTACATACGTATGTATATTAACTCGACGCACAATGAATAATACATGTTGATGCTATTTTCACATGATATATATGTACATATTTTACGCCATTTACGATACACATGAAAGTTAAAGCAACAGCAACGATAAAAAAGTATAACAAAGAGGTTGTAGAAAAATATAAAAAAAAAAATTCTTATTTGGTTAGGTCTGCAATAAAAAGATATGACGCTCGGTGAAATACACAACGGGAATGTGTCGTACCTGTCAAAAAATCGTGACATGAGCTTGGCACAATCGATTGATACACAACAACAGAACAATCAGCAGCAAACAGATAAAATGGCAGTAGCGACAGCAAACGAAAAAAAAAACGTAATAAATAAGCATACAGCAGCAGCATTAGAGGCAGCTTCAAACCAGGTTAGTAACCTTTCTAGGAACACTTATGCATCCATGACGTACAAACGATAGGGGGATTCACGAAGGCTTGCAACCCCTGGCACGGCGCACGGATTGCACCTTAAAACTGGTTTTCCTACGGTAGAGCTTTGCAAACCATGCACTGTGCAAGGGCTTTGCAAGGCTTCGAGAATCCTTATGTATTTATCTAACAAAATAAAGAATAGGGGGATTCTCTAAGTCTTGCAAGATTGTCCGATAGCACGAAATGCATAAATCCTATACCAAAATATTCAAGAGCACGAGAAAACCCCATTGAAAAGTTGTAACATGCATAAGTAGCAAGCAGCAAAAGTATGTCATATACAGTAACAAAATACAGAAAAAGAAATGAAGTGAGCGAAATGAAAGGAGTGCGAAAAATATGTAGCAGTTCCAACTACAAAGCAGATAGGGTGGCAATTTTCTTGCTACGTGGAAATATAATATACAGGATCGTTTGCAAATAGTCTTGCACCAATGCACTTGCAAACTTATGCAGTATTTTTTCGCAAAACACTTATAAAATATACCGCCATTCAGCCCCAAAAATCCATCGCATACGTTTACAACATTAAGTGCAAATTAACAGTTGATATTATCAAAACAAATAAACACAAACAAGGTGGATCTCAAGAGAAGCGAAACAAAAAGTGGACGGAGGAGTAGATTTTGGATTATCTCCAGGAAGCTCCAAAAATTAAGGTAAGTAAAACAAATAAAATTTGCGGCGGTGGTTGCTTTTGCTCTGGTACCGCTAATCAGCTATGAATGTAATGGTTTGAAATAAGTATTGCAAAATCCAAACCAAACTAGTCGCTCACGATCAGTGGGAAATATTTGCTATTGCATAAATTTGCAATACTTAATGCAGAAGATGGTGAACAGCCCTACAGGTTTATTTAGGTGTAGCATATTTTGCAGGTATTGCATATAACTTTTGCGCGTTTTTTGTTGTGCAATTGCACTTTGCAAACCGTGCGAGAGGTTTGCAAGACTTAGAGAATCCCCATAATATGTTTATTATTTATGCGTTCCAGTATTCTTATGTTAAATACTTAACCATTACCAATTTTAACTGATATTTTTTAGTTTAAAATAACTGGAAGTTTTCGCTTTTTGTTTTGTAGAAATTTATAAGATACTAGCTGACCCGGCGTGATTCGCTACACCCTAAAACTTTAAAGATTGCGATTACGTTTGAATATGTTTATGTATGTATGTACATTTGTATATTACATGAAATTATTTAATGAACACATAACTAAAACTTATAGTAAAACTCTCGAATAAACAATGTTCTTTGTTTTCCTATCTCGAGCGTAAGCAAATAAATATGGAGTTTCTAAGCTTAATCCACACATCTGTAGAGACTGAACTTGGGCTTCGTCAATCGTCATCGCAAATGCAAATCGTACAGGAAACTGTAATCGCTTGAAATCGAATTGCAAATCTGTTCGTATCAAGAGAATTCGAGGCAGGAGTACATCCTCTCATTTATATTTCCAGTTATACTTATAGCTTCGATTATATTATTCAACAATTTTTTTTACTGAAAGTCGAGTGCCGTTACATAACCTTGGTGGATCAAATGCACCACATGAGGGGGAACGCCTGGCAACTCGAAGGAAGTCAGTCTTTCATGACACTATCAGTAGATTTTTACGTCGCTGGATCTCAATTTATTCTGTTCAAAATGACAATGTTAATAGAATTACATCAATATTTTAGCAACCAACATGCCTCGTTCATATAACCATTTTTGGTCTCTGAAATTAATTTCAATATTGGGGAATGCACAATTTATTAGTTCTTCAACCGATTTTGTCAATTTGCAAAAATCAAGAGGAAAAGTGTTGCAGTTCGTTGTCCTATCACGCGGCATTTTCCATTGCCTAAATCCAATAATTGTTTCTCAAATTTATCTGCTGATGGGTTACGTTGTAGTGCCACATGCATAGTTTCAATAATCGATCAATTTTAATAATGGATCTTGTTGCCAAAGCGTGGAAGATTTCAGAAATGCGTTTATCTTGTCAGCTAGTGTTGCACGCGGAATTACGGGCAGAGTTTGGCGAAAGATACCGGCTAATAGAACCAATGCTCCTTCAAACAATTGCGTATTATCTCGGAAATCTTGAAACGTACGGTCACGAGCTTCAAGAGACTTATTGTGGGCCATAGTACATTCATCCCACACTATGATTTTACACGTCTGCAATACTACCCATTGCAGAATTTTTCTTGATATTGCACTTGTTTATTTCGGAAAAATGTAAGTTAAGTGGTAATTTAAGCGCCGAATGCGCCGTTCTACCACCATCCAGAAGTGTTGCTGTTTTACCTGAAGATAAAATGGCCAATGCTATATTTTGTTCCGACCGAAATCAACGAAATAAAAAACGTCTTTCCTGTTCCGCCGGGTGCATGAATAAAATACATTCCACCAGTTTGATATTTAATTGCTTCTAATACACTGTTATACACAGTTCTCTGCTCACATTGCAATAGTGGTAAGTTTGCTTCAAGATATGTTTCCAAATCTCGCAGATCATAACTTCTTTTACGCCGCAAATCGCGGTCATAAGCATCATTTTCTGTGCAAATAGGAGTCATCATACCAACTTGAATGAGCGTCTTATTATTGAGTTTCAAAGATTTGTCTTCAAGCAAAATCAAAAAAATTTTGAATCAAATTATTGTCGTTTGCTTTATTAATATACGCTCAAATTTTTATTCCAGTGACACCTGTCAGACCAATTCCATAAGACTGTGAATACGGATTTAAGAGATATCTCAGCTCCAGTGCCACCTATCATTCCAATTGTTAATATTTATGTGGCTGCTGCGTGCTCTGATTTAAGAGATATCTCAGCTCCAGTGCCACCTATCATTCCAATTGTTAATATTTATGTGGCTGCTGCGTGCTCTGACCTTGAAGCAAATCGGGCAGTAAATACGGTTTTTAAATACATCTCGACTCCAGCACCACCTACCGGGAAAATTTGCAGAGAAAAGTATTTCTATTCATAAGGATAATACATGTTCTGAATTTAGACCATTTCGGACTGTAAACACAGTTTTTAGAGATATCTCGACCCCTGCGCCACCTATCGGAATAATTTTCAGAGAAAAGTATTCTTATATATAAAGGCAATACATGTTCTGAATTTTGATCAAATCGAACGGTAAAACGGGTTTTAGACATTTCTCGACTTCAGCGCCACCTACCGTAATTTATATATGCATAATAGACACCAGTACGAGCATATGCTATGAATTTGAACTCAATCGGTTCAGCCGTTTTCGAGTCTATAAAGGACATACAAACAGACACACTCTGCATTTTTATATATAAGATGCAGCAACTTTGAAGCTGAAACGCTCCTAAAGAAACCCCGAGAAAATTTCGAACAGCAACGCAAAAGTAGCGAATTTTCGAAACATTCCGAAAAACCCCATATAACCCCGAAACCCCCTAAACTGGAAACTCCCAAAAAAAATCATATATGCTATCCAAGTTATTTATCTAAAAAAATAAATTCTATAGGCCTTTGAATAGATTTATAAAGTGACATCATACAGTTCTATTTACAAGGCATACTAGCTGACCTGGCGAACTTCGTCCCACCCAAAATGAATTTAAAATGAATGAAAAAATTCTTCAATTTTGTTCTATTAATGTATTTTATTTGCACGGAATGCAAACCTTATGACTAAAGTTTTCTCGATCGTATTCTCGTTCGCCCTCCAACTCTCGAATTAATGCATTTGATGGAAAGCATGTGGAAATGATTATCGCAAAAAGCGTACTAACTTGATTCGCAGGTTCTGTTACAATGGCATGGCCGAGTATTGAAGCCCAACGAGTTTTTTTTCAAGTAATTTCAACCGATGAAAGGCCTCATCGTTTTTCAGAATCCGGCATTTGCTTAACCTTGCTTTCGTCGCTAGAACTTTTCGATGACGCGTTCCACACATTCTGATGCTCGGACAAATGGAGAAAAAACTTGTTAGGGTCGTAGCTGGTGGTCGTTCGGCACTTTGGGATGCATTTATGTCCGTGAAATAAACACGTTGGCCATTTTCTAAGTGAACAGCCAAATGGACGATAGTCAGATGGCGTTCGTGAATCGGGAATGAGGAGATCCGCCACATCGCCTCGTTGCAGCTCACGTAACGGCCTAATTGATAGCGCGTTACTTCGTCATTAGCATCGGATGCATCTATTCCGAAAGCTGCCATGTCGTTGCCCTTGTTAACGTACTTGTAAACGTACTTAGTTGATTTAATAGAGTTGCAGAATTCGACATTGCAGTGAGTCTTGAAAGTTTTGGAGAGCAACGACGAATAAGGAACAACCCAGCTTTTGTCGATGGCAATGCCATTTCCTTTTACCTTCATTGTAAATGTTTTTCCATTTTCTTTAGGAGAACGACGTCGATAAAGGGGATACCCATCGTTTCCGGTGATAGTGTCAGGATTTATTTTCAACCATGCATGCAAGTTCGGGATTGCATTGGCCGCAAGGACCGTGAACCATGTGTTAAGTAACCATTTCGAATAGTTCAGCGTCGATTTCTGAGTCGGAAACATCTACGCTTATTATGTCATCGATTTGGTCGCAATGTGCTTTGTCTAACAACCAAATGAGTAAGTGAGAATGTGACATTCCCCGTTTCTGCCACTCGATGAAGGACATCCAATATTTAACTTCACCTGATACAGTACAGAAATCTTGTGCTGAATTATGAAAAACATTTTAACTGCACGGTTACTAACCTGTGGATGGATTAGTCATTCTGAGGTTGAGGTGTATGAAGTGAAACCCCAATTCGTTTACCTTACACGAAGGCGCACCTGAATGTATAGGTAGCCTAATAAAAGGGGGTGATCCCACGATGCCGCCGCTGCCGCTATATGTATGCCGGCGGGTGCTCCGCTGCCACTGATATGCACACGCCTTGGGGTGCTCCGCTGCCACTTGCACATACACACGCGTAATCCTGGCAAACAGAATATTTAATTATAAATACATATATAGCTCGCGCGGTATTTGCGCTAATAGGCCCGGCAATATTTTAATTAAAACGAGATGGATTAACTTTTCGTGTTGAAGTGAGAGCTGTGAATGACGCTAATTTTATTTTTCATGTAGGACTTTAACTTAGCTGCTATGACAAACACAACAGGGGTGCATTTTTCTAATATCGTAAATCTTTATTAGTAATAGCTTAGCTAAAGGCGAATTCATATGTGATTTGTAGGGTTGCAAATTAAATTCTTGATGGCATTACATCACCCTCCTTTGGAAAAAGAAGAATTTGGCAAAGTGATAAATTTGCCATATTCTTCTTGCCCAAATCTATAACCGGAATTAAATTGTTTTGAAGGAACGAATTTAAAAATGCTTGAGGGATGCTCCTCCCCTTAAAATTCATTCGTTCTAAACAATTTCAGTTAAAAAAAATTTAATTAAAAGCTGTTATATTTGCTTAGTTATTATTACTAATTTTATTCAATAATAATTATTATATTGGCACACAATTGTATAATAGTATAAAATTAAGTAATAATTTTGTAGCTAAATTATTAGTCTATTTGATTAAAATTTACATATATGCATATAAATTGCTTATTGAAAAATAAAAATTCGAGTTTTATTCGTTTTAATATTTGTACTCAGATTATCTGAATTTTAATTTCACCAATGTATGAAAAATTACTCTTTGCTTCAATATATTCGTTTTATATTTTGTAAAAATTCTTATATTACAATTTTGTGGAAAAATATTTTAAAAATACATACTTATAAAAATTTGGTTTTTTCTTCTCCTTGTTTCCTTACTGAAAATTTGTAGATACAATTTTTTTTTGTTTTCGTACATTTTTATTTTTGTTTATAAGGTAATGAAGTGAAATTAATGTTACTTATACATACGTTCATACATATAAAAGAGAATTTTGTTTTATTTTATCTTATGAATTCTATTTTTGTGTACTGTTTTTTCTTTTTTTTTGCTTCATCAAAAATTGTTACGTTTACACCGTAAATTTTTGGTATAACGTATGGACCCTGGTATATGTTTTCATGCTTATTGCGTGGTTCTTTTTGAACAATAACCCTGTCGTGAACGCTAATTGATAACGGACGTGCCGTTTTATCGTACAAAAGATTATTTCGAATTTTGTGTTTGCTAATTAATTCTTTAACGATTTTGTTCGACTTTTGCATTCTATATTTAACTCCTTTCGCGTAATTTTCTACGTTATAAAGCGGGTAAATTTTTTCTTTTTTTAAATCGTGAGGCACTGCGGCCTTTTTCCCAAATACTAATTCAAAAGGGGAAATTTTATTATTAAAAACGGTGTTGTTGTGTTTTGTAAAAATGTAAAATATTTTAAGTAAACATCCCAATCGGAAAATGTTTCATTTAAATACGAGCATAAATATTCGTTAAATACTCTGTGGTTACGTTCGATAGCACGAAAAGTTTCGTGATGGTGTGCAGTTGAAAAATCATGTTTAACCTTTAAGAGTCTGGTTAATTCGGTAAAAATTTAATTTTTAAATTCAGTGTCTAAATCCGATTTAATGGAATTCATTATACCGTAAGTCAAGACAAAACTTTCGAAAATAGCAGAGGCAATCGTTTTAGCGCTTTTATCGGGCACAGCTACTGTTACTAAATATTTTGTTAAATCGCATATAATGGTAATTGTGAACTTGTTACCACTACTCGACTCAGGTAGCGGTTCTAATGTGTCGATTACGATATCAAATGGTTTGCAAGGTGTTGGCGTTAAAACAAGATTTTCCTTGTTTTTAGGTTTAACCTTGTTTAACAAACATGTTGAACATTTTTTAACAAACTTGGATACATTACGGGTCATACTTTTCCAGTGACATTTTGTACGTAATTTTGCATATAGCTTTTTAATACCGCAGAATCCACCTGTTATCGGGTCATTATGATAAATAGTCATTGGTTTTTGCTTTTTATCGTCGTCAGTTACTGCTTCTATCGGTTCTGTTAATATGATTTGTAAAAACTTTAAAGTTTTGTTTCCGCTGTTTTTTAAATTTGAAATAGAGAAATAATTGAAAAATATATCATCTTTTGGCCATTCTACTTGCTTAATATTGTGATTGAAGGCTTCGACATCAAGCCTCAAAAGTAACTCCTCTAAACAAGTTGTTTCGTTAACATTCAAAAAATTAAGTAATTCTTGTTTCTTGTGTTTTAAATGTGCACATATTTGAATATTTGAAATTTTGTTATTTTCATCGTTGCAGAAATGCGTTACTATTCGCGGTATACTTTCAGAAAAATCGTATGAAAATTTACCGTAAACTTGTACTGTAGGGCTGTCTGCAGTTATTTTCGGTCTGTAATTATATCGTTTTTGTCATTGATCGCGTTTTCATTGCTAAAACAGGTTGTGTCGAGTCTTTTAGTTCATTAATGGTAATGCGTGAAAGTGCGTCTGCTCCATCGTTTGATTTGCCTTTTATGTACTTAATTGTAAAGTCGTATTCTGTCAGTTCTAGGCGTATTCCAGCAAGTTTTGAGGACGGGTCCTTTATATTAAAAAGTAAACTAAGGGTCGATGGTTAGACTTCACCTTAAAGTGAGTGCCGTAAACATAAGGCTGAAACTGCTTGATAGCAAAATATATAGCTAAATGCTCAAGTTCTATAATAGGTTTATTCTGCTCTACTTTGTTGAAAGATTTAGAAGCGAAACATATTGGCAGTCATTTCCATAGCTTTTTTGGTTTTGGCTTAATATAGCACTGCACCCGTTTTTGGAAGCATCTACAGTTATTAAAAATTCTTTACTAAAATCGGGATATTGTAAAAGTTTAGGAGGCATTAAGGCTGATTTTAGGTGTTCAAATGCAGTTTCTCAAGCGCTGTCCCATAAGAGTTCGACATTTTTTCGACTCAGTCTATTTAAAGGTGCTGCCAGCGACGCAAAGTTGGGTATAAACCTTCGATAGTAATTTGGAAACGCAGCGAAACTTTTTGATTGCGTTTATTTTTGTGTCGTCTGGTAGCAGTCCCTTTGCTGAGCACTTGTGCCCTAAAAATGTTACCTCAGAACGAAGAAAATTGCATTTTGCTGGGTTTAGCTTGATATTAAATTTCCTACAAGTTTCGAACACTTTAGCCAGATTTTTTAGACGATGCGTCTCACTACAACCAATAACTATGACGTCATCAACGTACAAAAAAGCTTGATTTGGCGAGATGCCTGAAAAGGCTATCGACATCACTCGAGAAAAAGAATTCGGTGCTACATTCAACCCAAATGGTAAAACTTTCCAGCGAAAAGCTCCTGTATCAGTGCTGAAAGATGTTATGACGCGAGAGTTTTTATGTAATGGAATTTGGTGAAAATCAGAAAACAGATCTAAAGTTGAAAAGTATTGTGCTCGACCAAAGTTATCTAATAAATCGTCTATGCGTGCTTATGGAAATTTGTCAGCAATAAGCTTTTTGTTAACTGCCCTGAAGTCTACGCACATACGGTACGATTTTTGACCTGATGAATCTTGTTTAGGTACTAAAATCAATGGACTGTTATAATTTGAAGCTTGGTTCGATTAAGTCATTTCGCAATAAAGTATCGACTTGCCTATTTATTTCTTCGCGTTGTGAGTACGGCAAACGATAGTTTTTGATATAATCGGCAGTCTTGTCATTTAGTCGGAGTTTCTGTTCATAAAAAGTTATTTAGTATCATGAGGTCTGTTTCTGTTTGTTTTTCTAAAATTTCGTCTCTTGTCCTGCAACCAGCTTCCTTCCACCGAGGGTGCTCTATACTGCTCACTGATGAGAGCAACGTCTATATTTCGTTCGAATATTGCTTGCTTTAGGAGGTCTTGCGCCGCTTCACAGTGGTTTAGATTAATTTGTAGGCACCTGGTCATTGCTTCAATTGGCTTTTTATATGCCGGACATCTGAAGCTTCCAGTAGGATGATTCTCTCCAACCCCGTCACTTGTCTTGCAAATGGCGCATTTGGGCGCTGCCTTACATAGTTTGGCAAAGTGCCCCTTTTCTCCGCAGCGCAAGCACGCGCCGCTACGGACCTCTGCAGTTTTACAGTGCCTAGATATGTGTCCAAATTCAAGGCATCGGAAACATCTAACTGGGCTAATTATTTCCCGAACCCTGCAGTTGACCCAGCCTACGTGGATTCGTCCCGCCTCCACCAGGATTTTTTCGTCTCGAACCGGGAGGTTTATAAGCGCGGTTTGTGTGCCATTTTTCATTGTCCTCATGGTCTTCACTGCAACAGAATCCCCGTGGTTCAATATTGGAAACTGATTTTTAATGGCGTCACCAATGTCTTCTGCGGTTGTAGCAACATCTACGTCGCGGATTTCGATCGTCACGGATTTACTTACGATTTTTACGTTTGCAGAGTTTTTCAGCAGCTCGGCCGCTCGTTCCTTAAACTTGCATGCCACTTGGCCGGTTTTGTCACGAAGCTGAACCATTAAGTCCCCGCTCGCTGTTGTGATAATTTTGTTCACATTCTCTCCAATTTCTTTCATATCCGGTTGCTGCTTCATTTGTTTGATGATGTCTGCGTATGTGGTTGTACCCGTTTTAGAAATAACTGCGTCAGGCTTCGACGCTTTCCTTGCCGTTTTGCTAAGCTTCCGTTGATTTTGCACCAGTATCCATTTATTGGTCTGTTGCTCTAAGTGGCCGGCTTCCTCGCTTACCATCCTAGGCTTTCCGTTGTTCTTCTTCGAGCTCGGTTGCATTAGGCCGCCATTACCCTTAGGCTTTCGGTCGTTCCCCTCTTTTGTAGTTTGCACGTACTGCTCTTTTGTTTTGGTTTTCTTGGTTGAAATTACCTGTTCTGCCGCCTGGCTCTGTAGCTTTGCTATTACTGCAACTAGGTCTCGCATAGGTTGGTGGATTGATCTCCTACCGCTGCTCATCATGCTCACTAGTTCGCTAATTTTTTTGCCTAGTTCTCTCATCGGGTTTTCAACGTTCGCTGATGTGTGTGTGTGTGTGTACTAGTTGCAAATAGGCCATCAACATCCACAATGTAGAGGGCCTTAGTTTATACCATTGCTAATGTCTTCAGATGAAAGACTTAATGAGCCAAAGTTGAAAGACAAGGAGATATTAGCAGAAAAGTCTGCAAATATACCGTCATTCTGAATAAAATTCGACTCAAAATACTCGGCAAGCACATTTGCCACATCACTTGGCGTCTGCGCAGCTTTATGATCAAGAAAAGTTCCTGTGGGTAAGCTGGAGCATTCTTTCTTTGATTTCACATAGTTCCAGAACAATTTGGGATTAGCTTTAATATTCAACTCAGTGTCACGAGCATAGTTACTATAAAGTCTTGTTTAAAGATTCGAACTTCTTTAAAAAAGTCTGATACTTAGCGAAGTAAGCTTGATTTCCTGAAGTTTTAAATTTTTTATAGAGTTTGTTTTTAAGATTTTTTAGCTTTTAAATCTTTTGAATACCAGGACAATTTATACGGTTTTTTCTTTTTAACCGGGAAAGTTCATATAAAATTGACCTAAATTTAGAAAAACAATATGCAGTGTCAAATCATTATAGTTGATATTCGAAAATAATTCATTAAAGCTAAAAAATCGCATAATGAATAATTAAATGACAATTTGTTGCAGGGACATAACAGTTATAAGTTTTACCGGACAAACATTGTTCTATAACAGTTATTAGATGAGACATATTTTTCCCGTTGCCATAAGAGTTATTTCCCAACGTTTATTTTTTACGTTGCCTCATAACAGTCACTACCCAACGTTTAAAAATCTTGCTTGAAATTAATTTATAAGTTAATTGAATTATTTCATCATATATGTAAACCGAAATTGTCTTGACAGGGGTTTTCGAAACTGCATGAAGGAGGGTTGCCACCTGTTTACATTGAAATTTAATTTGGGGAATTAGGAAAAGGAAACAAGTATAACAATGGGTATCAAATGAAAGATGTATAAGAAGATTGAAGGTTTATGTTTGAAAGAGGGTTGCCACCTGTTTGAAAAGTCAAATTTAGTTATAGTTATCAGGCAACGTGAAAAATAAACGTTGGGTAGTAACTGTTATTAGGCAACGTAAAAAATAAACGGTGGGAACTAACTATTATTGGAAACGTAAAAATAAACGTTGGGCAGTAACTGTTATGAGGCAACGTAAAAAATAAACGTTGGGAAATAACTATTATCGGCAACGGAAAAAATATTTCTCATCTAATAACTGTTATGAAACAACGTTTTCGTTAAACTTCAGAATTCGG
>JAPVRG010087007.1:0-11504 GCA_029783565.1 Rhagoletis cerasi
CTTCTGAATGTCAAAATGATGTGTTTGTTGTAATATGATTTCGCCTTGTTTACAACAAACACATTATTTTGACATTCAGAAGTACCGCGGCGAAAATCCAAATTCGCCAGTAACACCACCTTGTATAAATTCGCCTTGGCCAGGGCCTTGCGTCGAACGAACCAATGAACACTCAACTTTTGACGTAAGCAAGTCCGGCAAAATTTATCCAAATTGGTCGAAAGAGGTGTAAAACAAAGAACGAAAATTTTATTAAAAACGACAACTCGTTATAGTTTCGACTTCGACTTTTTAAGTGACAGCTTCTAAGTTACGTTAAGTTGCCATAATCAGACCTTGACGCTAGCAAGAAAAATAGGTTTTTAAAAGTATGTTTACATATAAATATAATCTCAATCAAAGCTCGTTCGTTAATCACCCCGTTTACACAGTCAAATCTCGGATAACTAGCCGTCAAATTTGTTGTGCTTGGTTTTTTCACAACTTAAGGAAAAGTTTAATTTCTTCTCTGTGACACCGTGATCACTTTTTTCTGCTAAATTAAGCACTTTAAACATATTTTAGCTTACTATTTTATCATAAATACGTTTAGAAACCTATTTCTTTTGCTAGCGTCCATTTTTGTTCACTTTCACATTTGACATTTCTCCTCTTCTTACCAAAAATAATCGATAAAACTAGGGTGGACACCGAAAAGTTATCGGTATAATCTGAGATTATTTTATAATTACAGATTAACGTGGGAGGAATTTTGTATGGCTAATCTCTTATTTTAATTACAGATTAGGGAGTTAACCTCGAAAATTAGGATAATCTCTATATATGTAAACATACTTTAAACGTATTTATGATAAAATAGTAAGCTAAAATATGTTTGAAGGGCTTAACTAAGAAGAAAAAAGTGATCACAGTGTCACAGAGAAGAAATTAAACTTTTCCTTGAGTTGTGAAAAAACAAGCACAACAAATTAGACAGCTAGTTATCCGAGATTTGACTCTGTAAACGGGGTGATTAACGAACGAGCTTTGATTGAGATTATATTTATATGTAAACATACTTTTAAGCAATTTCCCCATCGATAATATCGATAGTTTTGGAGTACTAGATTCCTCGACTTTGCAAAAGTTAAGTTTTTCTGTAAAAATAGATTTTGATGAAAATTTTGCTTTTTTTCGTGTATTATTTTGTATTGTGTTTACTAATAAGTAATTATTGATATGCATACAACCCAGCTGTAAAAATTCCGATTGAAAATGAGTTCTGATAGTGATGATGATGGCTCGACAGGACGTGGTGGTGGAGGCTCTGCTGATAGTTGTGCCGGCGGAGGCTTCGGCATTGACTTAACCGGAATACTTTTTGGCAATATAGACTCTGAAGGAAAGTTGGTAGATGACGATAACGGCAATCCTTTCGATGAAGAATTTCGTGAACACATCAGTTCACTGTCCAAGTAGGTGCTTTCAAACTAATTATCAATTGCTATTAAAAATACTTTTTGCAGATTGGGTCTAAACTCAATGCTAAATGAGGTAATAGACACCGAAAAGGATGAAATCGATGAAGCAGATCCCCCTAAGCACCCATTGAGTGACTTTGACGCGTTAAAGGCAGGGTTTTCAAGTACTGACGGTAATGAAGCCGATAACGAAGACGATGGTGAAATTGTGAAGGATGATGATGCTATCGACTTCTCAGACATTAATGAGCTTTCCGAAGATTGCCCACGGACGCCACCTGCAACTGATACAAATATACTTGAAGACCTGGAGGATGCAATACCCGCCACAAAAGTCGAGGCTTCAAGTGAATAACTTTTCATCTTGTAAATTTAAAGAAATTAATAAGTAACATTTTAGGTCTAACAAAAGATGATAAGGAATTAATGCCCCCTCCTCTCGCCCCAATTCGCAGTGTATCAACTAGCAGCAATAATGTAGATGGATCGGTTAAACCAAGTGGACCTGATTATTCGAATTCAGAAACAAAGCAAGGGAAACGTAAGTATCTTGAAAATGTCAATGGAATCGCTTTAAAGAAATATTTCTTTTATTAGCTGCCGAACGCAAGTTGGATACGCCCTTAGCAGATATGCTGCCATCTAAGTATGCCAATGTAGACGTGAGAGAATTGTTTCCAGATTTTCGACCCGATAAAGTGCTGCGTTTTTCCCGACTTTTCGGCCCAGGAAAGCCGTCAAGTTTACCACAGATTTGGCGCAGCGTTAAAAAAAGGAGGCGGCGCAGAAAGCATTCTAGGGATCAGAAAGTAAAGTTTTTTTCTTGTTACATTTCAACATTTATTTTATAGAATTGTATACCAGAACCCAAACGCTGGATCTGACTCCACCAGTGATTCAGAGGAGCCGAAGAAAAAGGGGTTTGGCCTTCATTACGGCCCCGACCCGATGCCATACCAATGTATGTCCGACGATGAAGACAAATTACTAAGTATTACCAACAATGAAGATGTAAAAACTGAAGGACCAGAAAATGGAGAAAATAACGAAAATAAACCAAAAATCGCCGATTGGCGTTATGGACCCGCTCAGATTTGGTACGATATGTTAGATGTACCAGATTCGGGAGAAGGTTTCAATTACGGTTTTAAAACAAAGCCTTCCGGGACTTCACAAAAGGGAGGTGTTTCAGAGAGTCAAGCATTAGTTCCAGTTGAAGACGATATAGAAATAAAGGGTGAACCAATAGCAGATGATGCGTTTTTGATGGTTTCGCAACTGCATTGGGAAGATGAGGTTGTATGGGATGGCAACGACATTAAAGCAAAAGTGTTGCAAAAACTAAACTCAAAAACAATCGCTGCTGGCTGGTTGCCATCAAGCGGATCACGCACGGCTGGTGCATTCAGTCAACCAGGCAAAACAATTCCCGTGTCTGGGAGCACCAGTGGCGGCAAACAAGGTAGTGGTGGTACATCTTCTAGCAAGAAGGCTAGTCAAATGTGAGTGGTCAAGTCAATCTTATAAATAGGGAATAGCGAAAGCGAATTGTTAATTTAATTTATTTCAGAATACAAAGCAAGCCACCAGAAGCTGTGGACGATACATGGTATAGCATTTTCCCGGTTGAGAATGAAGAATTGATTTATGGTAAATGGGAAGATGAAATCATCTGGGATGCCGAACAGATGACTAAAGTTCCAAAGCCTAAGGTGCTTACACTTGATCCAAACGATGAGAACATTATTCTTGGCATACCCGATGATATCGATCCATCCAAAATCAGTAAAAATACGGGTCCTCCACCGAAAATTAAAATACCACATCCACATGTTAAGAAATCAAAGATCTTGTTAGGAAAAGCAGGCGTTATTAACGTGCTAGCCGAAGATACACCACCGCCACCACCAAAAAGTCCAGATCGTGATCCATTTAACATTTCGAATGACTCGTAAGTTAAATCACTTGAATTCCATTAAATTAAAAAAATTATCACAACTAATTTCACCCAGCTATTATCAACCGAAAACTGAACCAACATTGCGTCTTAAAGTTGGTGGTGGCAATTTGATACAACATTCTACGCCAGTTGTTGAGTTGCGTTCTCCCTTTATCCCGGTAAGTACATTTATTTCAAAAAAAAAATAAAAATTTAATTTGACTTTTTTAACTGTGCAGACTTATATGGGTCCAATGAAATTGCGTGCCTTCCACCGTCCGCCACTAAAACGTTTCTCCCATGGTCCATTGGCGTCGCCAGGTCCACATTCTGTGCTACCATTGCTTAAGTATATAGCCAAAAAGGCTAAACAACGCGAACTCGAGCGCATTGCTTCAGGTGGCGGAGATGTGTTCTTTATGCGCAATCCTGAGGACTTAAGTGGCAAAGATGGCGACATAATTTTGTGCGAATTTTGTGAAGAGCACCCACCGTTGATGAACCAAGTAAGACAGAGATTCCACTAAGTATTTTATAAATACTAAAAATGGTTATTTTTTTAGGTTGGTATGTGTTCCAAAATCAAAAATTACTACAAACGAAAAGCAGCAAAGGATAATGGGCCGCAGGATTTCAAATATGGTGAAGTCGCATTTGCGCACACCAGTCCCTTTTTGGGTATACTGCACCCAGGCCAATGTATACAAGCACTGGAAAATAATATGTATCGTGCACCAATCTATCCACACAACATCAATGCAACAGACTTCCTTGTAATACGTAACCGTAGCAATTATTGGATAAGAGCTGTGAATGCGTTGTTTACAGTAGGTCAGGAATGTCCAATTTACGAAGTACCCGGTCCTAATTCGAAGCGCGCAAATAATTTCACAAGGGACTTTTTGCAGGTACGCAAAATGCATTAGTGTCAAAAGACTTGTTTTTTTTTTAATAATTATTATTTCAGGTATTCATTTACCGGCTATTTTGGAAAAGCCGTGATAATCCGCGACGCATACGCATGGATGACATTAAGCGCGCGTTTCCAGCACACTCAGAAAGCAGCATTCGTAAGCGTTTGAAACAATGTGCTGACTTTAAGCGTACCGGCATGGACTCCAATTGGTGGGTGATCAAGCCAGAATTTCGGTTGCCGTCTGAAGAAGAAATACGAGCAATGGTCTCACCGGAACAATGTTGCGCGTTCTTTAGCATGATAGCAGCCGAGCAGCGTTTGAAAGATGCTGGCTATGGTGAAAAATTTTTATTCGCGCCACAAGAAGATGACGACGAAGAAGCACAGCTGAAGTTGGACGATGAAGTTAAGGTAGCCCCTTGGAACACCACTCGGTAAGGACTAAATTGATACCAGCGGTTTGATAGCATTATAACTTATAATTATTTTAGTGCTTACATACAAGCCATGCGTGGTAAATGTCTGCTACAATTAACGGGTCCGGCAGACCCAACAGGGTGTGGGGAAGGATTTTCGTACGTGCGCGTGCCGAATAAGCCAACGGTGAGTTGCTGGTTCATATGTATTAGAAATTTGTTATTAACATAAGAGCTATGTTCGCCCAACAGCAAACTAAAGAAGAGCAAGAGTCACAGCCAAAGCGTACAGTCACTGGCACAGACGCCGATTTGCGTCGTCTTCCATTACAACGCGCTAAAGAATTGCTGCGAAAATTCAAAGTGCCTGAGGAAGAGATTAGGAAGTTGTCTCGTTGGGAGGTTATCGACGTAGTGCGAACACTCTCTACCGAGAAGGCCAAAGCTGGCGAACAAGGCATGGATAAGTTTTCGCGTGGCAATCGTTTCTCTATCGCAGAACATCAGGAACGATACAAAGAGGAATGCCAGCGTATTTTTGACCTACAAAACCGAGTTTTGGCCAGTTCAGAAGTGCTTTCTACCGATGAGGACGAATCTTCGGCATCAGAAGAATCGGACCTTGAAGAACTGGGCAAAAATTTAGAAAATATGCTCTCAAATAAAAAGACTTCCACACAACTCTCACTCGAACGTGAAGAACAAGAGCGTGAAGAGCTGTTGAAAAAAATCATGGAAGATCAAGAGGGTGGAAAGGCCGGTAAAACAAAAGATGGTAAAGACGACAATTCACAACAGCCCGTTGCGAATCCAAATCAGGGTCGTATACTTAAGATAACACGCACGTTTAAAGATCACGAGGGAAAGGAGTATACGCGGGTTGAAATTGTTCGCCGACAACCGGTTATCGACGCGTATGTGAAAATACGCACCACAAAGGACGAGCAGTTTATCAAACAATTTGCCACATTAGATGAACAGCAAAAGGAAGAAATGAAGCGCGAGAAACGTCGCATACAGGAACAACTGCGCCGCATCAAACGAAATCAAGAACGGGAACGACTTGCACTGCTAGCTCAGAATCAAAAACTTCAGCCCGGCGGTATGCCGACTTCACTTGGCGATCCGAAATCATCCAGTGCCTCATCGCACAAAGAACGTGACACACCCCACAAAGAAGTCAGTCCCTCACGAAAGAAGTTTAAATTGAAGCCAGATTTGAAGTTGAAATGTGGTGCCTGTGGACAGGTGAAATATATGAAAATGAGTCATACTTGCGAGGACAATAAACAAACAATATTTTTTTATTTTCTTAGGTTGGTCACATGCGTACTAATAAGGCTTGTCCACTCTACACTGGTTTGCAAGGTCCTTCGAATTCCACTAGTGTTGCTGTCTCTGAAGAACAAGAGGAGGAGATCGATAAAGAAGCAAATTGCGAGGACGATGATTTGGTAAATGTGGATGGCACGAAGGTTACATTAAGCAGCAAGTTGCTTAAACGTCATGAGGACGTCCGTCGGCGCACATTGTTATTAAAGGTACCAAAAGAAGCAGCGGCTAAAAAAAAGCGGCGTATGGCGGGTGATTTGCACTGCGACTACCTGCAGCGTCATAATAAGACAGCGAATCGACGTCGCACAGATCCGGTGGTTGTTTTGTCTTCAATCCTCGAAGAGATACTCAATGAGCTACGCTCAATTCCCGATGTGACACCCTTCCTATTTCCTGTTAATGCCAAGGTGTGTTTGTCTAAAGAAAAATACTAACAACAAAAAAATCCCTTAAATTGTTTTTATTATTACAGCTTGTGCCCGACTATTACCGCATCGTCACGAAGCCAATGGACCTGCAAACTATGCGAGACTACATACGTCAAAGACGCTATCATAATCGCGAAGAATTTTTAGCTGATCTCAATCAGATAGTCGAAAACTCTACACTTTATAACGGAGCACGCAGCTCTTTCACAGTTGCAGCTCAACGCATGTTACAGAGTTGTTTCGAACTATTGGCTGAGAAAGAGGATAAATTGATGCGTTTGGAGAAAGCTATCAATCCGCTGCTTGATGATGATGATCAGGTTGCACTGTCATTCATATTTGAACAGCTGCATGGCAAGATCAAGTTGATGCAGGAGAGCTGGCCATTCTTGAAGCCAGTCAATAAAAAACAAGTCCGTGACTACTACACAGTTATTAAACGCCCAATGGACTTGGAAACGATTGGCAAAAATGTAGAAGGTAAAGGCCATGACAAAAAGATTTAAATACAAAGTTCAGTAAATATAAAAAATGTCATATTCTTGCAGCCCATCGCTACCATTCCAGAGCTGAATTCTTAATCGATATTGAATTGATTGCGTCCAACTGTGAACAGTATAATGGCAGTGAATCGCGTTTCACCAATAATGCGAAAGTTATACTCAACTACGCGCGTACACAGTTGGAAGAGGTAATTCAAATTATGTAAAATCAATATCGTTACTAAGCTGTTTCTCAATTGTTTAGTTCTCTGAGCATTGTGCACAGCTGGAGCAAAACATTAGCAAAGTACAAGAGCGTGCACGTGCCGATGCCGAGTTGGATGATACTTGGTGTGGAGACGACCAAGACTATGATTTTTCACATCGTACGAGTCGATCGAGTACACCCGAAAACGATTTTATTGATGTCGAAGGTAACGAGCGACCATCAACATCTGCTGCGGCATCAGTGTCATCTTCAATGTTGCATCGAAGCTTGGTTGGTGGCATTACCATACCGGCACCTACACCACCTGGCAGCAGCGCAGATATGGCACCGCCACCACCTGATGTAAAGCGTGGACGTGGACGTCCGCGTAAACAACGCGACACGGTAGAGGAGGGTAAGTACCTGCATATGTCAATGGACAGGGCAAAGATTCTTTGTATGTGTGTATATATTCTTTCTCTCATTTATTTAACTGATTCGGTTAGCGGTCTTGTTTTTACTATTATGGTTTGAGCGCTATTGCAAAATCCTTTTCTACGTCCATAAATGCTAATTTTATATCTAAATCGTTGAAAACTGCGGATTCTGGGATTCCGGTACGATATTATACCTGTTTCTGCTTTATTGGTGTGGGTAAAGTAATTTTGCTTTCCATATGTATGTCATCATAATTTTCCCCGTAATACTAATACTAAGGTAAAATGCCTTGTATATTAAGAAAAAATGTAATAGAACAAATCTTGTATATAGACAGAAAATGATAACGTTTCAGGCTTTTCGAGTGTTTTTACATTTGAAAAGAATTCTTGTTTTTCTGCTCTTCCTGGTAGCCTCTTTTCTATTAGATTTGTAGGATCGCTGAATAATTAACCCAAACTTTAAATCGAATTCGGTTTCTACACAAGCAGAATGGATTGCGGATATATATCTTTGAAAAATCTGAAAGGAAACTTGTGAAACTTTTAAGCCATTGAATTTGTTGGAAATGGTAGGAGCTCTTTCATTTAAGCTGACAGAATTCAACCCTAATAATGATCAAGTTTCTTAAGGTTGTCGTTATTATGTTAACCTTTCTACCATGTGAGAGTTTCTGTTCCTCTAGCTATCTTTTTGCAGTCTCATCTTTAATGTGCGAACACGTTATACACCTCTTTAAAACTTTTAAATTTGCTTTTTTCCACATATTTTGCCAGTAATGGATCTGCACTTTTAATTTTTATTTTATACTTTGTTAAAGTTTACAATTGTATTCACTACAAACATTTAAACTGAAATCAGGCAATTATTATAAAAAATACATTCCATGAGCCAAAACTCGGGTTAAAGCGTACACAAATTCTATTTTCTAGTCAAATTTAATGCGAGTGCTGTAAAACGTGGGCGTGGCCGACCCCGCAAGGACAGCCTAGCCTCAAATATAAGTAACCCACAAAATTCCTTTTTGGAAGAAGGTAAGACTAATATTGAACTACTACTACTACAACAACAATAGCTAACCAACAATACACATTCCGTCTAAACGACACAAACAACGTTGAGGAATGTAAATCTAACAAAAGTTAAAAGCACCCCAAAATGAAAAGAGAAATATTTTTATTGTTTGACTAAAACGCAAAGCAATTCTTTAGTTCTTAGTCTGGCTTTGAACCCCTTTTTGGCATCTTTTGGTTTATTTTTCGGTTTTGTTTTTGTAATAAATCCCCTAATAAAACTTTTTAACATTATTTATTGGTTGTATTGTTTGGTTTTAGTGGTTTACGTAGTTTACAAAAGGAACTGAAAAAAAACACCTGATTCTCCTACTAACACCAATTATTACTTCTGCTTTGGATTTTGCTTTGGTTACTTAAAACTTGAAATTTATTTCTTTGAACACGTTAAAGATTTGCAACCATCTACAAAAACACTAAACTCTTTTTCTTTGTGTCTTAATTGTGCAAGCGGGTGTAAGTTTGAATTTTTATTTCTCACATCTTTTCGCTTTATTTAATTGTGGAATTCAGACTTGCAGTGCTCAACGGATGATGAAGAGTTCCAGGAAGTATCAGAAGATGAAAATAATGCAGCCAGCATACTCGATCAAGGCGAACGCATGCAAGCAAATAGCAGCGGTATGGAATCTGCCGGAGTACTTGGAGTCGACCAAATTGACGTGTCACATATAAAAACAGAGATGAAAATTGAACCGCCTCAACTTGCTAATGGTGGGTTAATTTGCCTAGTATTTTAATATTAAATATCTTTACCAAAAACGTCTTATCGTGAAAGTAGCCTTGAGAAGGAAGCTTAGTCTAGTAAAACTTTTTATATGCATAGCATTAAGAGAAATTAAATTCTTTTGTTTCTAAACAATAAACGCTTTGTCAGAGGAAGAAGGTGGAGAGCAACAGTGCGAGGATGACAGCCAACAGGCTGCTGAAGCGATGGTACAATTGAGTGGTGTTGGCTTCTACTCACAACAGCAGCAAGGTTTTCTACATATTTCCATTTACACCTGTTCACTGAGCTGTACATTTATTTTTGTTTAAATTTTTGTTTTTATTTTATGCACTGCTTGCCACTGCAAATTCTGTCATCAAACAAAGCATCTGACAAACATTGACTGATTTCTTTCTCATCCTATTAGATGACTCGATGGATTTGGATCCAAATTATGATCCATCTGATTTCCTTAATTTCGGCAATCGTACCGCTAATAACAACGCTGATGATTTACAAGCTTCCCAATTGCAAACACAATACTCTAAAGATGATGATGCACATGCACAATTACCCGATGGTCCAATGTCAGCCGACATGCCTTCTATGTCACAGATGCCCCTCATGATGCCTAGCGATGACAATGTTGGTATTGACGAAGACTTAGCCATTTCCGAAAGTGACGAAGAGGATGGTGGCGGTAATGTGATCATGAAGAGTGAAGTTTTTAATGATAGTGGCGAAATGGCCAATGATGGCATGGATTCCAATATGATTGCTGACACCGCTGTGCCACAAGATAACGAAGTTCCAATGAATGTGGAGATGTCGAAGCAGGAGCAACATCAGCAGGATGATAATGACGATGATGACTGGTTACACTTTTAATTGAAAAAGTTTGTTTTGATAAATTTTATATATTCTTATTTATTAGATATAAATATGTAACTAATTATTTTAATAAAGTATTTATGAAAATGTTCCCTTTTTACTTTTAAAAATCGTAGTATGCAGTTCGGTTGCCTAATTTAATATCTTTAGTACATCTAAAATGATAAGCGTATTGCTTCAGAGATGATTACTCTTTGAATACACAAGTTTAATTGGAGGCAAAGAGCTTTACAGTAACTTTAAATGTCCTGTTACTTTATCGATATCTTCCACTGACGCAGGCCCAATGGCCAGTACAGTTTTTGAATTGGGTTCGATTTGGGTACGACCGGCATCACGAATCAAACACGTTATGAGATTGTTAGCTTCGGCAGCGCGTTTAATAGCCATCATCTCACGTTCACTTTCAACGCGCAGAGCAATTTTGGCACAACCGGTGCTTTCCCAAGCGCATACGAGTCGGGGTGCGAACTGCACAGCCTTTTGATACGCGCCAACTGCGCCATGCCCACACTGCGCACCGATTTTTCCCTTTCCCATTTTTAAATCGTTCCGAACCACTAGTACCATCTTGTAATTGTGGCTAAAGCTAACGAAGGGCTGCAATTTCAATAGATTTTATATTATTAAAGAAAATATAGGTCACCTTTTTCTTACACTCTCGGAGATTGAGGCTCCATCACCTTTTGTTTTGTTAGAACTTTTGCAATCGCCGTCCTTAGATTCATCGCTGATATCGTGCTTTTTTAAGGCATACTTGTAACCAACGAAAAACGAGAGCAACACAGCAATGCCATTGATAACCTGTGTGGTGTCCAGCAATTTGTGATCTCCCATGCTGCAACTATGAGGTTTCGTAGAACTAGGGTATGTATTATAAGGTTTAAACAAATGCACTAGTTAATAGAATTTATGCCGCGGAATATGAAATATCAGCTTAATAGTGTTAATATAATAAAACGTACATAATTTGAATGGTAATGAAAAATTTCACAGCCCAGAGAACAGCCACCAAATGCACATGAAAATGACAATTTTAAAGGACGTGTTCACAATTGGCAACGTGCTAAATAGCCATGGGTAACACTGCGCTGCGCCGCGCAATTGCGTTAACACCGTAGCCGGAGTTGCCGCGCCAACTCCAAAAAAAGAAAAGCGCCAGCGCCAAATGGCACCATTAACTCCACGAAACACATGAAACCAATTCGA
>JAPVRG010087009.1:0-11634 GCA_029783565.1 Rhagoletis cerasi
TGTATTCATAGTCAAAATTAAGTTAGTTGTAGCCTTTTTGACAGATAACCTTAAGTACCAACTTAATTTTTGACTATGAATGCACCCCATGAAATTTAAAATCTTTATAGAACTTTTCTAATCGAATTTATTCGACATATATATATGTACTTGTATGGAAAATACGGCTTAACAGATATAGATACGTGTCAGCAAAATAAAAGGTTTCTCTGATGGACGCGTAAAAACTACTTCAATATAGCTTTTCGTTGATATTGACATACATATACGAATATGTATTTACTCGATTTTAGAATATCTATTTTCCCCAACCGACATTGAAAATTTTTTCTTCTCAGACAAAATGTATTTTCTCCATTTTCCGTCACACATAAGAAGTTAATTAAAAATAGTAACCAGTATTTATCAGAATGTCTCAACTAAAAAATATACGTGTTTCGAATTTATTATTCAACAATCTAAGAAATTGGCTGCCATTAACAGCTCCAGCGCAATTTCAGGAGCAATCGGGAATTCAGGAATTTCAGTGGAACTATTGGTATAACGTACTTTGTATGTGAAGTACATGCAAACCTTTTGAAGAACGTGAGACCTGAAAGTAAAGAAATGAAATTAACAAACCAAAATAAGTAACGTAATAAAAAATACTACTTTGTGGCGACCTTTGAATTCTTCATCTATCAAACACAAAATCACTTTATATCAAATGTCGGTACCGCGGTTCTGGCTATGAAATCAAATTGGGAATGTAAAATAAAACCAAATTCCACAGAAAACGGTGTGCTTTTTTTGACAATTTATCTTAACCGCTTTGTTTAAAATCAAGTACATGATATATTGTTGCTAGTTTCAGTGGTTGAATACGTTTATATAGGTATATGAGGATATATGTGTATTTGTTTTTATACTCGTATTAACACCGTATTAGTAAAAAAAATCCAGATAGCCCAATGCGCACCGAGTTATTTCTAATTACAGCGCAGTACACGCCAAGGAATTAGCAGTAGTATTTCCATTGTCCTGCAGCGTAATAAACTGCTAAGCGCATGTTTTACTTACGGAATTTCTCTAAAGTGCACTTCATTTGCTTCGTTTTCTGCAAACTGTCCAGGACCCGAAAGCATTGCTTTTATGGTGCCAGAGGTCAGAGCATGTTCCCGTTTAACAATAAATTCCTGTCCGTCTGATGATATCAACTTAACATACATGGCATCAGGACCTTCACATCCTCCATAGATTTTGTCGCTCCTTTGTTCTTCCATTGCTTATTCTTCCTATATGAGATTAATATCTTTGATATGACAAATTTTGTCTAGAGATCGAATCTGCTAATTATATTATTCGTAAAGAAGTCGTACAAAATTAACATTGCTAAGTGATTAGGTATAGTGGAACAATAACAGGGTGTTGTAAATACTAAAGATTTCGTTAAATCTGGAACCTTGCAAATCATTCTTTACGAATTGATTGCAATAAATTATTGCTTTTAAATATAAAATAAGCTTTACAATAATTTCCATACCTTAAGACGATAACAATTTAAGTTTTTGTTGTTTCACGAAAGCAGTTGCAATATGGAACGATCAAATACCAATCATTCAGTCACCCTTTGTTTTCATATATATTTTAATCCAGGACCAATATTTTTCACAACTTTATTATATTGTCATTTGGCCGCACCGCATATATATTTTTTAATTTCTATTTTTTGCATTTGTTATAGTCCTTTTTTTTAATTACAAAATGCAGTCGTCATTACTAGCAGTCTTAAAACACAGGAAAGTTTTTTCCAATACTCTTACTTTAGGTTTGGCAGCCTCCTCACCGAAATTTTGTAAGTAAAGCATTTGAGCCCGTGGCCTTTGTTTTGGATGTGTGTATGCAAGTATGTAGATGTTAATAAATAAATGCATGACGTTTACTAAATTCAAGCGGTACAAAGTTCAAATCTCATTGATTTTTAAAGATTATCTTGGTAATGTTTAGTTATTTGTACAATGATTTTGGAGTGCCGAGGGGGAGGGGCAACCCACCCTAATAGAAAGACGAAGGATCAAACCTTACGAAAAGCCACCCCTCTCCCTCTAACCAACCCAAAGATCCTTTGGGAACCATTTGAAAATGAGGAAAAATTACCATTTACAGAGGCGATCTGAGCAGCTTTTATATAACCCAACTATAACTAACCGAAACCATTGCACATTTGAAAGGCAGAACTTCTTTCCGCGTGGGCGGCCTTCGGCCGCGCTTTAGAATTATAACCTTTACCAAATAGAATTCTCCTTTTGGTGTGCCTTGGGAAAGGATGAGGTAACTAGAATTCTCCTTTATGTGGTAAGCCTGGGGCTGCCGCCCCAGTGATGTACCCGGATATAAAACATTTATTGTAATCAATAGTGAAGTCTTTTTTATTTTCACTATATGTATATTTCAAAAAAAATCATTTTTCAAACCAAATTTATTAATAAATTAGTGGTCGAAAATTATAAAATTTGGTACCTATTAAAATAATGTTTAGACTCTTGACTACAAGCGTGTGTAAAAATTGTTTGTATCGGGTAACCCATTTGGACACAATAACCCGAAATCATTGTCCAAATAACTAAACAATAGCCGATTAGATTCTTATAATTGATGTGGTTCTCAATTGAATAGAATATGGCGGCATATGTGCTTCCGATTATCTCCTTGGAACTAAGCCCTACCGGAAGCTGTCGCACTAATGGCGTATTCTGGCGTCCAATTTTAAGATACCTACTGGCAAAAATTGTAATGAAAAAGTTGGTCATTAATAAATAATCGTGTCATTACATTAAAAAAATATTAAGTTCATTTCCACATGACATTTTTTAAATGGCACCCATTTTTCCTCATTTCAATGTCTAGTGGAAATTCGGCATAAGTTTAGGGATACAACAAAATGGCATACACAGATGTTGAGTTTTAAAAATAAGTAAAATTAATACATTACAATTTTAATATTTTCAGCATATAGGCGTGAAATCTCTTCTTCAAGTGCTTTGAACAAAGAAGTCAAGTCCTTTAAAAGGGGTTTTGAACAAAACATCGTCTTGGTGGATGGAGTTCGTACACCGTTCTTAACATCCTTCTCTGATTATTCTAAGTTGATGCCTCATGATTTGGCACGTCTTGCCTTAATGTTAGTACTCAATTGATATTCCGAAATATCATAAAGCTCAAATTCTGCATATTATTTTTACAATTGCAGCAATCTACTTGACAAAACAGAACTAAGCAAAGAAGTTGTTGATTACATTGTTTATGGCACAGTTATCCAAGAGGTTAAAACTTCGAATATCGCTCGTGAAGCAGCAATATGTGCAGGTTTTAGCAATAAGACTCCAGCGCACACCGTCACAATGGCCTGTATTAGCTCAAACGTGGTAATTTTTTATTTAATTTATTAATTTATATGAAAGTACAAATTTTTGCCTTGTACTTACATGCTACATATGTTAATTCACCTACATATACATACATATACACAGGCAATAACAACAGGTATTGGGTTGTTGGCGACAAACACCTATGATGTTATCATTGCTGGAGGTGTCGAATTTATGTCTGACGTTCCTATTCGGCATTCGCGTAAAATGCGTAGTCTATTGCTTAGAGCTAATAAAGCAAAAACACCTGTACAGAAATTGGCTTTGCTGGCTACTATTCGTCCAGACTTCTTTATTCCCGAGGTATGATATTCTATGAAATATATACATATATATTTATATTACACAATAATTAATTTTTTTGGTTAAGTCAATACCAAAATGCATCCTGTGGTAGTTTATGAGTTTTTCGGCCGTTAAGTTTAAAGCAGAATCTTTTCCTTGTCCTAAGCGCTATGACAAATAACTAAAAAACTAAGTTTTGGCTTTAAACTCAGCTAGTGAAACGCTCCTAAAATACCTTAGCTATAATTTTTTAAACTGCTTTTTTTTTATCTGAATGCAGTTGCCAGCTGTAGCAGAGTTTTCTTCAGGAGAAACTATGGGTCACTCTGCGGATCGCCTGGCAGCAGCTTTTAAGGTATCCCGAGAAGAGCAAGACGATTACGCATTGCGTTCTCACACTTTAGCTAAGGAAGCACAAGATAAAGGCTATTTCACTGACGTAGTTCCTGTTAAATGTTTGTATAATACTCCGTTTGGTATTTTATGTGACGTTACCTTAATAAAGAAATGCCCTGCCCTATGTTCCTTCAAAATTCAGCTTTGTACAAAAGTCGAAAGTCACTGAAATCCTTATGAAATTCAAAACCAAATACGACATTCATAATTTAATTATAGTTCCTATTAAAAAACAATGTTTCAAGGAAATTCGCAAATGAAGAACTTCCGTTTTTATTGAGTCTTTTAACTACTCTTTAAAGAAACAAAAAATATTAGAAAGGTCCTTTCTATATTGAGGTAACAACATATTTTGGGGATGTTTTCTATGAATGACATTTTTGCTTTGCCTATAAAACATGCCACTTGCAGTGCCTGGCGTAAAAAATTTCATTGAAAATGATAACGGTATTCGTGTTTCCACGCCGGAGAGTCTAGCTAAACTGAAACCAGCATTTATTAAACCGCATGGAACTATCACTGCAGCCAACGCCTCATTTTTGGTAGGCTCTGTTTTATTTTAATCATTCTTGTTTTATTGATCATTTCTTTCCAGACCGATGGTGCCTCTGCTTGTGTAATAATGAAGGAGGAAACTGCGAAAAAGCTTGGCCTCCGCCCTAAAGCTTATTTGCGCGATTTCTTGTATGTATCGCAAGACCCAATCGATCAATTACTTTTAAGTCCTGCCTATGCTATACCAAAGCTATTAAAAAAGACTGGCCTCACTCTCAAAGATATCGATACTTGGGAAATCCATGAAGCTTTTGCCGGTCAAATTCTCGCGAATCTTAAGGCGTTAGACTCTGATTGGTTCTGCCAAAACCAAATGGGACTTAGTGAAAAATTCGGTTCACCCGATTTGAGTAAATGGAATAGCTGGGGGGGTTCATTGTCGATTGGACATCCATTTGCGGCCACCGGCGTGCGACTGTGTATGCACACAGCAAATCGTTTAGTGCGTGAAGATGGTCAACTGGGTATCGTAGCTGCTTGTGCCGCTGGTGGTCAAGGTGTCGCCATGCTGTTGGAGAGATATCCCGGTGCTACTGCAAATTAAAGAAAGCATTTACTTAAGTACTACAGTGTTATGTTTTTTTCAAAGAAATAAATTAGAAATATGAAACGAATAAAACTTAATGAATTATGAATCTATACGAAACTTGGTAATTTTTGAATAAAATTATGTTTAAGAATAAATGTTACCAGTTTTTACGTACAAATTTGCCAAATATTTAAACCCATTTTTAAATTTCAATAGTTGACAAAATCATTATGCCCTTCTTAAGATTATAAAATAAATTCACACGCACATAAATATGTATTCCATTATTATGACTCGTATTTTATTTACTTATTTTAATACATTTGGAATTAGCTCGAACTGATTTTTATTATAATTTTTCCTTGACGCACTAACTATTGGGCCTCAAAAGTATATTTTAGAACTTCCAATCGTTTGAAAATGTAAGCACATAAAAGAAAATAATGCTTGCGCAAAGGAAGTATTTAGGGTGTGTTCTGAAATGCATCAAGCCAAGGCATCAGCCTCATTTATTTCTTAACTATAATTGATGGAATCGCTTTATTTCCGCATTTAAATTCCAACTCGGCATTTAACCGTGGATGCGCATACTGGACATTTGCATCATTTAAAGTTTGGAAATAAAAAGAGACTGATACTTTGTCTTGATGCATTTTTGAACATACCCTTGGCTGAGATTTTGATTATTGATGTGAAACTGTGAGTAATTAAATGTGTGTTTGTGAGTGTGCCGTAAAATTAGAAAAAATAAATGCTCTAGCGAAAAACTCAGATTCCAATGATTCTGTATCGCCGCTCGCCGTAGAATTTTGAAGAGTTTGCCAATATACTTTGCACTACCTTAGCCACAAAATTTTTACGTCGATTATGGAAAAGATATAATAGAGGTATAATAGGAAATAGAACAAGCCAACCTTACGAGAAAGTCATATTTTTTAATCAACCAAATATATAGCAAAAATCTTTAAAATACTTATAACGCCAGGTTATGTTTGTTAAATAAAGGTGGCTTCAAACAGATGCGATAACGATAAAAAGCAAAGGCCCTCAAACTGGCTCGATACGATACACTGCGGTACCATCCAAATGCGATGCAGGGTTTCATAATGAGATTGTTACACATCATACGTGAGCCTCTCCCGTTGTGTCGTAGGCTTTGTTCGTTGATAAAAAAATTAAAAATCTGTAATGTATTGCATGCATTGCATCTTTGAACCAAATACTTTTATGATGGACTCATAAAGCTCTGAGGAAGAATTGATTTTAATAGTTGCACTTCTTGCTGAAGAAAGGAAGCGGTATGTACATATGTGCATATGTATATACTTCGCATCAATTAAAATATATGTATATTTAAAAGTTAAAGATTTTAGAAAAAAAGTAGAGACAGATGCAATCCTACAATGGAAAATCCATGCGATACAATTTTGAATGCTGGTTTGCACTGATGGCATATCGCAAATTTTTGTATCGCACCGGTAGTATGGCATCTGTTTGAGGACACTTTAATTTAGCAATCAGCGAAATAAGTGATTTCTTAGAATGATTGGCGGCTAAAAATTCACTTTTTACTACTGCAACGCCAGAGTGTATCTTGTTAAACTTCCTAACTTTGTACATACATACATATGTACATATGTATAAAATCAAAACGTCCAATCAACAATTAAAAAAGCAAATTAAATTCATAAAAATAAACAAACTCAAAACAAACTTTAACATTATTAAGTTTTAATTGAAATTTCGTAGTCACAGCAAATTGTTAATGAATAAATATGCGCCCTTAAATAAATCGTTAATGAAAACTTCTTCAGTAAAAAACAAAAAGTATAGTATAGATACTTAAATATATGTAAATTTTAAAAGCATTAATTAGTGAGTGCTTTGAATGCAAAAAATTCAATATTTTTTATAATTTTTCTCTTTTACAAGACTGTTTTCTCTTTGAAACTAATAGTTAAATGAAAACATTTTTTTCATTAAAAAATTATAAATATTGTATATAAATTTTTGTTTTTTTTTTTGTATGTATGCAAAGATCGCAAATGCATACATATGTGTGCACGAGTATGCAAAGTATGTTTGACTATAAATATTTATTCAGCTAGCGTTAAACACAAATATGTAAGTATGTATGTATATATGTAAATTAGTTGCACCGTTTTTGTGAAGCAATGTTAGTGTTCGAATATAAATGATCGCATTCCGAACTATCTGTATGTTCTACAATTTGTAGTTGTTCATTCGTATCGTGCATAATATGCTCAAATGCGAGGTTGGACCTTCTCACAATTCCGTCGCTATTTAGTTGGCTTGTGAATTGTAGATTCGCAATGTTCGATTGTTGTTGTTCTACATCAAGTTTGTTGTCTTTTTCGATTACTACATTATTAAAGTTCGGAAATTTACTGTGGGACATTACTTGATACCCATCTTCGGTTAAAGTTACATTTGACTCCTCATTCGCCAAGGCAGTATGCCCGATTGGCTTCGTTGCTACATTCGTAGTAGATTGGCCCAACGAAGAGGCTAGTGGAGTCGAACGAGCACGTTCTTGCAATGGCGCAGGCGGTGATAGGAAGATGCCATGTCGCCTACGAATGGAATCCACTACATCGAATAAGTTTTTCGCATCCATGGCTAGTATATGTGCTGAAGACAGCATATTCCTGGAAAGTATAATAAATAATAAAAGTAATAAGTAGAGAAATTGCCAAGCTGTCTACTATACACAAGTAATAATTACCGTCTATATTCACTATCGAGGGTAGTATCACTGTATTGTTGTGCAAGTCGCATTGTTGCCACCAAATCCTGCATGTCCTTCGATAGCACTTTATGTGCCATTTCAACCTCCCTAAAATAAACCAAAAATAAAAAAAAATCGTCTGTTTTTCAACATAACTTAAAACACATAGATTTGCATTATGCCGGTACCATAAAAACAAAGTTCACCGTACACCCGAGTCTAAAGTATTTTTGTAAGGCAATTTCGAAGACTATTTTTGTGATTTTTTGGCCGAACATAGGCGTTGACTTTTCACATTTTTCGTCATATCTGCGGCATTTACTGTCGGATCTGAAAGTTTTTATAAATTTTTTTGCTCGAAAGTTTATTTACCAGAAATCAGTTCTTATCGCTATAGCGTACCATCCTAATGTCAGTAAATAAAAGCTCACCAAAAATCATTAAACTTTTTCAAAGTATTTCGATTATTCCAGTAGAACTATTTAAAAAAAGTTTATTGCCGAATGTATATATGTATGTAGGTGTCGCCGAAAAATGTAAAAAGGCGGCCCCGTTTTTCGCAATTGCCTTGCAAAAATACTTTAGACTTGTAGGTGTACGGCGAACTTTCTTTGTGTGCTTGTAAGGTAGTACGGTCTAATGCACTCCTTTACAACGCACCTATGCGCCTGCGTAGGAAAAACTTGTGACAGCCTATCCACCGATGCCAATAAGGTACGCAACTCAATTCCAACATTCCTTACCAAATCCAAATAGTTATTGGCATTTGATTTTTCAACATCTTGTGAAAGTGTCATTATTGCCTTCACCACATTCGTAGTGGCTATATACACTTCATCATTGCTGCGATCGATTACCACACGTGGTTTATTGCTGCCACTAACACCGGTTATTATGGAAGATGTTACTCCGTTGTTTGGCCTTGAATCGCTTGGTGTATCATTAAAATTACTAAATGTCGAGTTTTCTATTGAGGATGTACTATTCTTCAAGGTGTTAAGCTTGGAATCTGGGGTGTGGGGACGTGAAGCTCCTAGGGTAATACTCATATTTGGTGAACACTCTGGTAAACTTGACGGGCCATGATTGGAATGAAAATAGCTCGTAGCATTTATATCGGAATTCGACGTTGCAAGGCTGAGGCGTTTCTTCTATAGAAAAAGAAAGGAATGGCAAGGCATAAGCATGGAAACGTACAAATCCCTCATTTACTAAAATGCTGACACAACTCCAATCGGCGCCTTCCATTCAGTAGATGTATACATATGTATGCATTTTTCAAATAAGGTTAATATTAATTAATTTCGCATAGGGCCGAACATAAGAGTGATACAACAAGTAAATATATTATAAGCTCAAAAATCTCATTTCCTCAGTTGTGGCAGTCTTCTGGTAAATGGGCGATATTTTCTTGTTTTTGTTTATGAAAAATGCTAATACAATAAGCAAATTGTAAACTATAAATAAATACTAAACTCTTGGGTGCCAAAAAAAATGTAGGTAAAAAAAAATATTGCCAAAAGAAAAAAGTACTAAAAGATGGGAGGATTGCTAAAACAAATTTAACCCTTTTTCAGGTCCCAGCTACCGGAACAATCCAAGGACGAATATTTTTATAGCGCCAAAATCGTCTCAAACTTTGAAATTGCAAAAAATGTGGCTCTTTAAAATATGCCACGAAGAAAAAAATTCATGTCTATTAATATTAAAGTAATGATGCGGTTATTTTTATTTCCAACTTTGTCAATAAATTTTTTGTCATTAAATGCCCATATTAAATAAAAATAACGCATGTGACGAAGGACATTGTTCTTGATCAAAGTTTTATGAAAAGCTATCTCTAGTTAATTTTTGGAAAACATCAGGCGATCTTAATTCGTTGCACTATGTCTATATCGTTGTTAAGCTCATACAGCTCATCGTTAAATCGTCTGCGGTACTCGCCATTGCCAACGCGCAGGAGGATGGTTCCGTGCGCAGAAGTCCACGTAAGTGGGGAAAGCTTTTGACTGCCATCCACCTGGGGATGGCCAGAAGTGATTCTTGTGCGCATGGTTCAAATCGCAGCTCACAACGTCCGGATATTTATATCCACGTATCCTCTGGCCGCTGTGGTGTAGTGGTAAGCAGTGCGCGCTTCCACTCCGCAGGCCTGGGTTCAAGCCCTGGCCAGAGCAACGTCGCAAAAAAATTTTGAAAAAAGGTTTTTTCTTAACAGCGGTCACCCCTCGGCAGGCAATAGCAAACCTCCGAGGGTACTTCTGCCATGAAAAAAAGCTTCTCACAAAAATACAATCGCCGTTCGGAGTCGACGTAAAAATGTAGGTCCCTCCCCTTTGTGTGACAACATCAAGGCGCACGCCACAAATCGGAGGAGAAGCTCGGCCAAACACTAACATATGTGTAAGCGCCAATCTATTATTATTATTATTATCCTCTGGGTAGCGACCAAACACCCGTTTAGGAGCGAGCTAAAGTGAGAAGGCGTAAAACACCGCGCGCGCAGGGTTTGGGTCCCGCCACGTTAAATCCCCGCCCAATAAAAAAGAACAAAAGGCACAATAATGTATAGTTACTAGAAAAGAATGCAAAGGAAAATGAAAAAGGGTTTATGTTGTTACCGTAACAACACAGGGGTTGATGTTTAACAAGTCGTGCGCTTATTAATTAAAAAAATGTATAACCCAAAAAAGTGAGCACATTTTAACTAAACCAAATCTTCTAAAGATACACATATTTCTATAAATACTAATGACAAATAACGAAAAACATGTCGTTCTAATTAAAAAAAAAAAAACAACAAAATCGTCTCAAAAAGCTCAAGTACGTATGATTTTGAGCTTTAAAAACTAAACCATCAACTAAACCACTTCAAATATATTACAAAAAGGTAAGCAACAAAACGAAAAACCAAACAAATTGTTTTTAGTAGGACAATCTCAAACCTGTGCGCCCAATTGGCAATCAGCCGCCTGAACGACATCCTGGCTTGTACCTGCTGCTGCTTGCTGCGTTAAATGAATATTATCTGTATATTTTGTCGCTTTCAACTCGCAATTTTCGCTAAGTGGACACGGACATTGTTTGGTCATCATATTAAACTCCCCCCTTGTCATGGCTTTATTACCAGGCGCCATTGGAGTATATGTAGAATTAGGTGAGACCTTTGGATCGAATTGTTCGCCTATGGTCTGAGGCTTGCGATTTCCGATCAAATAACGTTGTGGCAGCATACGTGGAATCATATCAAATGGGCGACTACGATTAAGCGAACTTGTTGTTGTTGCACACGATTTCACACTGCTGCCACCGAAATCGTAAATTTCTTCTTGTAATGGTTCCGCTTCCATTGAACTTTTCATTTGATTACGATATGTGCGATATGAAATATTTCGTTCTAAGCTATTTGATAAATTTGTATTTGGCGTATGAGTAGAAAATGCATCTAATGGTGTTGCCCTTTCCAAACTACTACTACGATGAACCCAATCGTGCATACAATTATTTGAAGTAGAAATCGATTGGTTACGTTCAAGACTACCACCCTTCGATTGCATTGGCTTCACTGTGCCAATAACGAAAGTGTCTTGATTTCTTTCTAAACTACCATATGAATGTGGATTACATCTTCGTAATAACTCAGATTTAGATATTTTTGGATCTGTTGGCATGCGATGAAAATCGTAGATATTTGCTTGTGGATTATATAAAAC
>JAPVRG010087040.1:0-10675 GCA_029783565.1 Rhagoletis cerasi
ATAAAGTCGACTCTAAAGTTAAAAGCAGCTTTTTGAAATAATTTTCAATGGGATTTCTGTCATGAAAAGCTGCTTTTAACTTTAGAGTCGACTTTATTATGACTATAACTACGGGCCTATAAGTTTATCTTTTGAAAGACTTATTTTTATATTTCTAAAATTTTAATTTTAATATTCAATAACAACAATGATAAAATATTTTACCAAAAATAATACAAATTATGCTGTATACAAAGTACATATGTATGTTTGGTTTTGGTTTATATATCTCCGATCATTGGATCACGAAGAAATTAGCGCGGTAATCCTATTTTTTATATGAGAATTGAAGTCGGTTGTTTTTTTTTGCTTGAAAATAACTTGTTAATTATTTATTTATTTATTTATTTAACTTGTTAATTATTTTACTTAAAATATTTATTAATTTTTTACTTCAGCCACTATGACCTCTCTTAGCACCAATTCGAGCGAAGTAGAGTCACTGAGCAGCCATCATGCTCTAGACGTTGTTAAAGGATATTTTATAAAGGATTTCGATTTAAGGGATGTATCGATGTATCTCCATGACATATTTAATGAATATGAAAAAAGATATATAGAGGCGGTAAGCGTCCAAGAACGATTGATTTAAAAAAAAAAACAAAAAATTAAACTCTCCTTCACTGCAGGGCGTTTATAAAGATGAGCAAAGTTCGCAACATGAATTTCTAGATGCACGTCGCGAGGAACAGGTTTTGCGCCTATTCGCCGTATTGCGACATAAGGATCCCTCACAAATAAGTATATTTATGGGTGCTGTGCTCCTCGACTATTCTTGGCTCGTGAAACATTTTGATAATGTGAACAAAGTCGACTATAGTCGTTATGTAGATTTAGTACATTCTCTGCACTCAAAAGCCCATCTGAAATTCGATGACTACAATGTACATCGCTCAATGCCGGTAAGAGAATTTTGAATTAAGAAAAAAAACACTTCGCAGAATAATATTTCATATAACTTTTTTTTAGTTCCGAATATTACGCAATGCACTGCTAGCCATGCCACTTGCCGGCCGTGTGGTGCTGGTTAGTGACTTCGGTTGTGGCAAGAAGTGGCTGGCAATCGATGCTTGCACCGATTTTGATGTCGCAAAAGCTATGAATTTCCAAATCCACTGGGTCGATATGAGTCAATGTACAAGCTCGCTGGAAGATCTACGCATGTTGCGTTATTTAAAATTATTACTAACTCAATCGGCGCGTTCACCTTCACCGGCTAGTTATGGTTCGTTGGATCGAACTGACAATAATACTCAAGTTTATAAAAATTCTATAGCCGAAGTGAGTGTAGAGCTGAAAAAACATTTGGATAAGAAGTGTCTTGTCATTTTGGTGAATGTACAGAACACGCATGCGCTAAAAGCTTTCGACTTGCCATGTAAATTACTCGTTATCACGCGTAGTAAAAAAGTTAGTGATTCGTTTGCAAAAAAGCGAAGCACGACATTAAATGTGAATCGTGGTCTTACACGCGAAGAACTCTATCTGCTTTTTGAAAAGTATTTAGAACATCAAAATTTCAAAGAAAAGCATGTAGATTTGATATATGCCCATAGCAATGGGCATCCATATTTGCTAAGTTTAATTGCGCAGAGTTTGCGCCAAAACTTGAACAATTGGCAGAGTTGGATCGATAAGTTGCGCGAATCGGAGTGAGTAGAAGGAGCATAAATAATAACAAAGCTCGATAATGCAATTAATGAATTAATGATTCTATAATTTTGCAAATACATACATGCTTTTTCTTAACATTTTTTATTTCATGCAGCCTTGTTGATGAGAAATTTAATGCTGCAATTGAAAAGAGTCTCGAGAGCTTAGAGCCGGATTTAAGGAAGGCATTTTCTGAGGTATTTCGTTGCTTCCCGCATGCCATTTTTGTGCCGAAAAGGGTAAGAATTATTCTCTATTGTAACCTGCATACATACAGAGACTCACAGCAGTATTTTGCATTAAGGGTACTCACGACACGACACGTCATAGGTTAAGGTTGAGTGCAAAAGTAAACTTTAATCAAGGTATTTTGATGTTGGAAAGTAATTTTTTTTACACTTTACTCTTTTACTCTCTTACTCTCTTACTCGGGGTGTCGTGAGTACGCTTATTGATTTGTTTTGCGATATTTAAAATGTTTTTGATGGTAAATTTTTTTCGTTAATTTTCTTATAAAAATATAGCAATTTCTACAACTAAAACCATGTAAATCAAAACTTCAAACTTTGGAGAAAAATAAAGAAAATTCAGAAAATTTTCATCAAAATTTTAAACTTTTTAATCAGATGTTCAACAAAAAATTCGAGTATGCAGTTTTAAAGTCCATAGAATTTTAGTATAATAAAGTGCAATTTTCATGTCGCTAAAATATCCCGTTGATTTTTGATAAAAAAAATCGTTACATGGGAGAAAATGCTCAACATCGTCAGCAAAAAAAATTATTAAAAATCAACGGGATTTTTTAGCGACTTAAAATTTGCACTTTCCTACAATTCAATTGGCTTTAATTTAAAACTGCATACTCGAATTTTTTTATTGAAAATCTGATTAATTAGTTTGAAATTTTGATGAAAATTTTGCTGAATTTTCCTTATTTTTCTCCAAAGTTTAAAGTTTTGATTTATATGGGTTTAGTTGTATAATGGAGCTGTATTTAAAAAAAAAATTACGAAAAAAATTTACCATGAAAAACATTTTAAATATCGTAAAACAAATCAATGCAAAATACTTCTGGGAGTCACCGTATGTATATATGTATGTATATATTTATAAAACCATAATAGGTAAACTCAAACTGTGTTTACGCTCATTTCAGGTAATTGCGGCGTTGTGGCCTGGGCGTAGCTGTGAAAAAGATTTGATAAAGTTGCATCGTCACGGTTTTCTAGAAAAATCCACTTCAGAAACGGGTGACGACGTCTTTAAACTACCATTTATTTATGGTAAAATGAAAGAAAGATATGTAGTAACAGACGAAGAAATAGTGGATATGCATAAGAAACTGCTGGAATACTATCAGTATGCTAAATATTTTAATTTTAAATTTAATTTACCTTCATTCAACACAATTTTTTTCTCTGCAGTTTCGCTGAGGATTTAGATGCACGCAACGATGTGCTGCCTTTCCAACGTGACGTTCATGATTTCTACTTTTTTCTCTGCATCGGTTATCATCTCAAAAAGTCTGGATTGACACACTACTTTCAGCAAATCTACTTGGATTATGGTTTCCTAGAGCAAAAAATGCGTAACGTCGACTTGCTAAGCACAATCGCCGATTTGGAAACGTTTCGGCAATACATTGGTATACAAAATTGTTTTCGAAGATAATATATAACATATCTATTATGTAAATACATAGTTAAAAAATCACTAACCCACCGAAACCTTTCTGCTCTCGTTCACAGCGCCTAATTCGGAGCGTCGTAAAATATTTCGTGCCATACGTGAATTTTTACCCAACATCGAGAAGACATTGCAAGAGTCGCAGAATGCTACACTCTTACAATGCGCGCTTATGGAGTGTGGTTTGGTGGGCGATGAAGCGCGCATACAAGCGGCTGCTTTTCCAGCTTACACGTGGTTTGAACAGCGGTAAGTGGTTATTGGCAAAAACTGCAATTTATCATGGTGTTTAAAAATATTTAATTTTTTGTTTTTGATCGCTATGTGCAGCGGTTTCTTCCACCAACGCCACAATATTATTTCCTTGCCCAGCACTCCGAAGAAAGTTATACTGCTTGATCATGAACGCTCTTTGATTGTATTAGAGGAAAGTAAGACTATACTGCTGGTCAACACATCGCTGAATTGGAACTCTTTTTCAGTCAAATTAAAGGATCCGGTATTAGTTAAAACAACCGTGGTTGATGCTCTCTTTTTCACTGACAATAACTACGATATTGTACTAGCCTTGTACAGTAATGGCGATATGAAATTTTGGTGTATACCAGGTGATTGCAGTACGGACCGGCGAAGGGTGCGTGCATAAAATATTCCCAGTCATCAATTTATCTGAATTTCACGTTCCTTACTTTTTCTTCCTACAGTCTGATTCATTTGCACGTCCACAAACGAAAGAAATTGAATGCTGCAACGTCACTGCACGTGCCCACCTTTTCGAACCTATTACCGCATTTGAGCTTTCTTATGAAGGAAATGATAAACAACCCCATTTATATATGGCGCATGGGAATGGTGAAATCAGCAACATTCAGTGGAAGAGCGAAAGTAAAACATTCTTTTCTACACCGATACCGTCTTTGAAAACCGGAATACGAGCTATAACTATTGTGCGCCTCATCTTTCGTCGATTCTATATAGTCGGCAATACAGAAGGGGAAGTACGCATTTTCGATGCCACAGATTATTCGCAACAACGTGGTCTTGAACCATTCACCAATTTCATCGAAGCCATAGAGCTGTCCAGGAATGAGCAACTTTTAGTTTGCCACACTTGCATAGTTCGTTTTACCAGCAGTTCAATACTGCAAACGGGACATGTGGAATATCTGCTTCATCAAGATGACTTGACTGCTTACGATCATGGAAATGTTATAAAATGTGCTAAGTTGTTGTCCATCAATGGACGTAAACAGCTCGTTTTGGGCACAAATAGTGGACTGATTATCTTCGACATTGAAATGCGTACAAGAGTGCTCACGACAAATGTTAACGAACAGATCACGTGTGTTGATGTCCATCCGCTGGAAAATGCCAAGTACAAATATATGGTGGCTTGCGGTTCTCATGAGCGTAAGCTTTTAAATTTATTTGCATTACGGGTGGATGATAGCGGTGGCATGCTTCTCGGTTGGTCACATCGCGCAACTGTATCTCGTTTGGGGGAGCGTGATGGGTATGGTGACGCGATAGAATTCCACATGGCGCCCGATGCTTGGTTAAAGAGTGGCAAATTGTTTGCAGTGCAATATGAGTTTGATGAGGCGACACTATTGGCAGTGGATTCACAGAATCAGGTAGATAATAATACCAAAACATATTCCCCTGACTTAAAGTACAAATAAATAATACTTTCATTTAATTTCTAGTTACATAAATTCGATAATGATGGTCACAAAGTGTTTCCGCAGTTACCATACACCATCACTGCGCTTACGCTGTGTGGCAAGCAAGCGATAGTTGGCTGTGTAAATGGCATGCTATTTGATTTGACTACTCCTAGACCTCTAATCACTTCGGCCTTTAAGGATCAACCAATCGAGTTTTTACAGCTGTTAGACGAATGCACGCTGGTTGCAGGTAGCAATTATGAGCTAGTTATTTTCACAGATCTTAGTACTGGCCAACCCAAAGAATTTATATTGAAACATGGAAAAATTAAGCGCTGCTTTCGTTTGGCGGCTGGACGCATTTTGATAGTTTTTGAAAGCTGTGTATTTTGGGTACGTAAAGTATGTAGACGGATGTCGAATACTGTATTCAGCCAATATATTTGCTTACAGGTTTTAGATGAGTCGGCGCTTTTGATAAATAAATATGAGCCGAAGGGGCCGACATGGATTGGGGACTGCGATTTACAAAACAACCAACTGTTTGTGGTGACTAAAAGCTATAGAATCGAGGTGAGCACGTAACTTGAAAGTATACGGCTGTACTAGGCGTACAAATAATGATATAGTATTTACTATTGTTAAATTATGAAAAAAATAATGGGGAAGAAAAATGTTAAAGCATTGAGTATAATTTGGTAATCTTTACAATGCATTTTGTTTGCCGTTATGGGGCTGCATCAATGCTTTCTTTACATGTCATTTAAAGATCAACACTTTTTCTAATCCTCTGTCTACATTCCAGCTGTTTTTGTTTCGATGTATGACTGGTGAAAATTTCGGTTCTAAAACTTTGCGAACAGTATTTTGCGGTTGGACTCTTTTGCGAAATATTTAGCAAATTTGTAGCTCTCTCTACTCCGTTTATCTGTTTTAAGCTGATCTAAAACAGCTGACATTTGCAGCCTTAGATGAATAGTATGATTAAGTCTTATTTCTACAAAAAATGTATGTACATATGTTATCTATGTATGTGCTCTTTTATATTATGTGCACCTGTTTTTTGTTCGCGTTGGTAATTTGTTTTTATTAAGCGTAACGTCCAAAAGTAATTTAATAACTACACTAACCGGCTACTAACCAATATTTCCCGTCCATAACGTACATATATCATCGATGGAGAAAAATAAATCTGCATGTCAATGCACCATTCGACGTTTTAAATGAAAGTCGCTTGATAAAATGCGCAAACGTTAAAGTGGACTTTTTAATTGCAAATAGGCCTTCCCCTGATAATGGCAGTATTTGATGTCTCGTACAGAGCCCTAATGGGCTAGTCTATAGAGAAGACAAACTTCTGTTATCCAAAACGCATCAATACAAAGCATCAATCTCTTTTATTTCCAAGCGATAGTGAATAAAGTTACCCAAGATGCGTAACTAAATTGCAAATTTACAAAGTAAAGAAACTGATGCTTTGTATTGATGCGAGCATTGACCGAGCATTTATGAAGTATCGCAAACCTTTTGAAATGATGCGATTATTCGAATTTATTTCCGGTTGCCATAGGTTTCAAATTCAAAATCGAATTATTTTATACTACGACTCGATGGCAATTAGGTTCGATAACTGGTCGGAAAAGTATCCATATGATAGAGTAATGCATAGTGGTCGACTCTAGTTAGGCAATCGCAAAACTCAGTGTAATTTTGCCATGAAAAAATGTTTCCTAAAAAAACATCTACGGTTCGCTCCATCTACATATGTGACCATGTTAAGACGCACAGGTTAAATCCTTCAACCGGAAATATCAACAAGGAGAACTTAGGCTTAGTTAAAGTCTGGATACTGCAGTCGGTTGAACTCATATTTATCCAGACTCGTTCTCGATATACCAAACACATGTATCCGGCTTATGAAGGTTACCTTCACGACACTAAACACCTATTCACTTACTCAGTTAAACCCGCTCAGCTAACACCTCTCCCTTTGGTCCGACCCAGTAGAAACCGTACGTTCCCGGGCCTACCGCTCAAATTTATAATTTCATCTAACCTAATCATTTAAAGTATACTAAATTTTTTCAGTACACGCAAATGATGCAGTCATTACTTTAAGTCAAATCCGTATACATACTATATGCGCTTGTATGTTCTGCACTCCTTAAATTTTTCATGCACACTCCTTACACCTTAAATTTGCTATATTTTCATAAGTTTAATTTCTTACTCATCCCCGTTCATTTACAGGTATTCGATCTCGCTGAGTCGTTGGGCCCAAAACAACCTAAGATTATCCATTTTGGCACAATGAATGCCTCCTCAAAGACAGAAGTCAGTTGTGTGGCTGTGTCGCGCAATGGCAGCTTAATCGCTGTTGGCTGTTATGAAGATGACGGTAATGGTGAATTTGATGTACGAATTGAGGTTAGTATCTATAAACATCTTGTTTTTTAAACATATATATGAAACACTTCACTCGTGTATTCTTCATAGGTTTATGAATGCCAGCTTACCGCCAAATGCATCGAGTTTCTCTATTATCTCCGCGGTCATCACTGCCCCATATATGATATGCGTTTTTCACCTAACGCTCACGTGCTTGTCAGCTGTGCGGAGCAAATGTGTTGGTGGAGCATGCAAATGGCAGCTTGCAAGCTAAACAATGAGCTTGAGGCGAGAGAAAGTTCACGTCAGAAGAAGAATAATTCACGCTTTTCCTCAGCAGACACTGACAGCACAACAGACAGTGAAGAAGATGAAACAGTCGACGCAAGCGTGATTCGAACTGTATCCACAAGTATCTTCGAGGAAGTCTCGCTGCTGCCGCATAAGGATACACGTCCGCCAGCAGAAGTTACACCAGTTGATGGCGTTTGCGGTGATGTGGCAGCCGATGCAGTTTGGAAGGCGAAACGTGGCCCAATCACACATCGCGAGCTGCTATCTTGCATCAAATTTAATGGCAGTGAGGCGCAACAGTTCTTTACCAATGAATCATTTACACAATTTCAGACCATCGACAATGGTGGAGGTTATTATGTATTGACGTTACGTGACTTTAGTAATCTAAAGCAAGCGTCTCTGCCATCGCCGCTGCATAAAAACTTTCCTGTGACTGTGGCCTACAAGGCGGAGTTGAGTATAGATGAAACGGAATATGGCGAGAGCGGTGGTGTGGATGTTGTTACCTGACCAGGTGAAAGGAGAATTCGTCTGCGAAAAGGGCGTGCGAAAGGTGCTAAGAGGAGGAAGACGCTGGATATTGAGACTGCAGCGATTTCCTACCGACTTGTGTACTTTTTAATATATTTTTGTATATTTCACTGCGACTTCGTTGGGTGCAACTAATAATTGGGAGTGTAGATTCAAGCAGAATAGTGAATGGAAATGAAGACATGATGAAAAAAAGGGAACCATTAAAAAAAGTGAAAAATGTGTAATCAAAAGGAAGACTAAAAGAAAGTGTAAAGTGAACATAATGATGAGTTTGAAAGCGCGTAGAAAATTAAAATGCGGGTTGAATAGCCCAGTTTGACTGTAGAAAGTGAATATGTAATGAAATTATATATATATGAGACAGCAGCAAGAAAGGCATGTTTAACGAACTGTATTTAATTAGAAGTTATTAGGATGATTCTCGATAAAAGAAAGAGGAACAATGGAAATATTAAATTAAATTTATTAGCAAGGAGAGAGAGTGCAAAAAGATAACCTAGAACAAATGAAACGATCATGTGAAACACAGTGTCTCAATATTTTATACACTAAGCAAAAGGAAAAACTTAGCAGTTAAGCTTTTAAGTACATATTAATTATACATACGTATATACATATAAAAAATTATTTGCATACATAAGCAAAAATGTATTCATAAAGCATCTCAAACAACACAAAACATTTTTTTAAGCGAAAAACAAGCTGGCAAATCAGTGTGCTTTCAAACTTTTAAATTTTGTATTCAAAGAAGGTGCCAATTATTGTTTAAGACAAGCTATAATGCTAAAATACAATTTCATGTTTAGCTTAGTTTTCGCTACCAAAAACAAACAAACAAAAATACTGCTGTGAAGTATGTTTGACTAATATTCAAAGGCGAAAGTTCATGTTTGTCGTTGGCCAGTATATGTATTTAAAATTTTAATGCTCCGCATTTATTTGGATCAAACTATAACTGCCAAGATGAAGCATTTATTTTTAAATGAGCTGTTTATTCTATTTTTATTTGATATTTAGGCTTTTATTAATATTTTAGTACTAAAGTTAACACTTCCATCTAAAATGTAGGTACTTTCATTACAGAAGTGTCAAAATTTTAATCTTATTTCTACAACTCCAATTGTTTACTTAGTAAATTTTGTTAAAATTTTGCAGCCCTTAATATCAACAACGACTATATTTTATATTTGTATTTTTATATTATGTTTAACAAAGAAAACAATTAAAAGAAAAATTTAAGGACTCCCATAGGTCGTGTTTTAAAAAAAGAAAACAAGCGAAAATTATTTAAATCTAGTTAATCGAATACTAGGCGTAACAGAGGAACCAATATAATCAGAAGTGGGATTTTACACTAGGTGAAAATGTTGGAGCGCAATGGGGTATGGTCGTTCTACTGGGTATGCAATGGCAGTTGCACGACAATGTCAAATCCCGACTCAAGCATACTCGTTCGCGCACTCTTGACAACGTAAGCGACCCATGCGCGATATGCGGTAACCAATCCGAGTGGAGCCTTGGGGCATGGTAGAAAGAAATGGAACTTCAGTGGGGCCACTCCGACTTATTCGGTTTAAGGGCTCACTGAATTCTGTAGCGTCTGTTCACCAGTAGGTGCGGCTGCAAGCGGGCGTCTGTCTTGGTGCACGCCACGTAAAAAAAAGATTCAATTAAAATACGGAAAATGCCTCGTTGCCGACTCTCGCATAAAAAATGAGGACTATGATTTACGGATATGCACCTGGAATGTGCGGACCCTATATAGAGAAGGTGCCTCTATACAACTGCTGAATGTCCTCGAAAAATACAAGGCAGACATCACCGCAGTCCAGAAAGTTCCGTAGACAGGACACGGCTGCATGAAAAATCCAGTGTGTGACATCTACTACAGTCGACATGAGACGGCGCGCAAATTTGGTGTGAGACTTGTGGTTGGGCGGAGATTACGACACCATTCCGCAGGTTCACCCCCATCAGTGATCGAATTCCCACGACAGTCGGGTCTACGTAACCGGAGCGACCCAGATTCATATCAGGCCAAGGACTGTCACTCCCGCATCGTTCCCCAAAACTCTTTGGGGAATTTGTATGCGGTTACAACAACAACAACAACAACATCGAATTGAATCGCATCAAAGCTAAATTCAACAATGTAAGCCCAGTTTATGTGTACGCCACGACTGAGAAGAAGGACGATGAAACTAAGGAGCAACTTTACGAGCGCTTAGAGGAAGCGTAAGGCCGCTGCATCGTGCTTGGAGACTTTAACGCCAGGGCGGGGAAAGAGGGAATATTTGGTACAACAGTCGTGCGATATGGGTCTGGTGGTAAACGAGGACAAGACGAAGTATCTCCTGTCATCAAACAATCAGTCAGCGCATTCGCGGCTCGGCACCCACGTCACTGTTGAC